>JAPSGF010000021.1:6892134-6973016 GCA_035772895.1 Perdix hodgsoniae | reverse complement strand
AGAAAAAAGAGAGGTTGGAGCATATTCACACTAATTTTTAAAGTATAGAATAGAAAGTATATTATAGAACTGCATAGAATTAAAAGTATATGGTATATTCTGCATTATGGATTTCTATGGGATCCAGTGTTAATCCTATTTGCCCTTTAGTAAAAAATAATAGTAACAATACATGCATATTTTGAAATATCACTGTTCTCCTATTTTGAAAGATATTAAAGCAGATAATATAAAGCAGTTAATATAAAGATATTAACATTACAGGATCTCTTTTAGCTGAAATGAAGGCATCAGTAAAATATATTTTTTCTTATTCATCTAGAAATCATTTTTAAACATAACCTGCTTAGGCTGGGAGCTTTCAAATCCTGTAGATGTCCCATAGCTATGGATATGGTTGCTGCTTTTGTTGCTATGATTGCAGACAGCTGTGGTGGTAGCCTACCTGAAGACAGAAGAAACAATACATCACATGCAACATGCATTACTGGACAGAGTGTAGGACTGGGGTTCTTTTTTTCTCCTTTTATTGATTGAACATAAAACTAACAGCTTCCGATGGCTGTGTTAATGCCTTTTTGGTCATATTTTATGACAACTTAATGACAGTTGCAGTTTTGTTTACTCTGGCAGTAATTATTTGTTGCCCTTTCATGCTGTGCTGCTGATCAGTTTTAAGGGATTCAACAAGCTAAAATCATAGAGAAGTCATGGCATCTTTGACTGGAAGCAAATAGTAGAGTCAAGGCACCAAATGTGATATGACCTGTGATACAACACTACTTGCTTTAAATCCTGTTTTAGCCTGACATCTTATCAGTCAATTTGGATTTTAGTAACAGCTATTAATAATCTTTTCATTTCTGATCATTCATGCAGTGTAAGGGAGAGGTTTACTCATTCTGACCAGAGGCTGAAGCAGCAAAGACAGCAAAGCCAATGTGATTCATTCAGTGAAGATAGTGGACATTTACCACCAACTTGATCACATTTTGCCCTGAACAGCTGGTAAGTAAAGTTTAATTTTCAACATATATATTCTTAATTATTAGTTCAAGTATAAAATTGTGTAATGAACATATTTAAGAGCATGTAAAGTGCAGAATGGTATCTTAGCTTTTGTTTTCCTAAGATCTGAAGTTATTTCTTTTACAGCTATGCTGTGTCCTAGCTTACCTGTAGATACAGTGCAGCATGTTTGTGCCACATAAAACATGATGTATAATATAGATATTTTTTTTGCTCTCAAATGTGACTTTGAAAGGACATGGATGTCCTAAGAGGACATTATGTCAGTATTTACCAATCCCCCCCCAAATGCTTTTATAAGGACAATATATTTATTTGACCTTTGAAGCATTCTGCTGTTAGGGAATAAAAGGTTACTTCAGTGCTTTGATGTGAAAGCAGAAATCAGATCACAAAGAACAAGCCACAGTATGTGCAGGGAGATGTGCGTGTGGAGACTTCTGCCACTGGTCTGGTTAATGCTATACCGGAGTTGTAGTCACAAAGATGAGCTGTGTGTTAGTGGATAATTCCAGGGTAGCTTCCCCAGAGATTCAGGTTATTTGCCATAAGCTTTTTTAAAAAAAAATTCTTGGAAATGCAAAAATCACACTTACGGGCTGCTGCTGTTTTTACAATTGTCAGTTCTGCCCTTTACCAAGAAACAGCGCAACGTGCTTGTTGTGGTTTGTGACTTGCTATAAGAATGCTTCTAAGATCACTGAGAGCTACTCTGAACCATGCTGAGATCTCCTTACTAGTTTAATTTTGACATGTGCTGGGTACGTGCAGATGTCTGCACATAAAAATCTCCAGTGGGTCCATTCTGGAGACCTGTTTCTAAACTTTTAGTCTGGGATACGCTGTGACAATATGAGTTGTCACAATCACATATCAGGTCTAGCATCATTCAATGCAGTGTTTGTTACTTCATTCTGCACAGTGTGAAATCCAAGAACACACCTGATGGGTGATGTGAGGACAGTGTCCTCATATTGGAGCAGGGGGCACAAATGACTCGAAATTGGAGCCTTAACTTACTCTTACAAAATGGCTTACATCTATAAAAATGAAATGCTGGTGTTCAGTGAATAAGGAACAGAATTATGTAAGTTGATCTTTGTTTTTGTTATTACTTATTTTTGCCTGATCCGATTTCCATTGGTCCCTTAGGAGTCATTTTAACAGCTTACTAAGATCCCCTTACAGAAGGTTTTCTAGACTATGCAGCCTGCATTTACCTTTCATTTTTTTCATTTCATGCCTTGTATGTGACTTGAAAATATGCAAAGTATGACAATCTTCAGTAGTGCCTTGCATCTCACTGGTCAAAAATGCAGATAGTTTGCTTTAGATAATTCCAGCAGTTGCTTTGTTTCTCTGCATTTATTCCACACACTGTTACAGTGTTCTGATGGTGTCAGCATACAGGAAACACACATTTGTATTTTTCGAGTCATTTCTGATTCTGTGTGGATACCAAAGATGCCATCTGTTGTATTGTTGTATAGCTGCATTTCTTACAGAATTTAGTTTCTCCTTAGATTTGCTGGTTCCTAATGGAAGAAAAACTTGAGATTTTACAGAGGACTGATAAAGGCATAAGTTATGTTGACTTTAATAACAGGTATTTTTTGTTTGGTTTTAGTAGGTTTGAGAAGTCCTGTTAAGTGGATAAACCTAATTTATTTAATGTAAACTTACTAAAGGTCTACACAGCTTCTCAGTAAGTTTCCCATTTGGCCTACAGGCTTAATGAAGCTTGGAACCTCTCCATAATGTAATGTCATGACAGTTGGAGGTACTGAACCTGCTGCTTTTGGTATAAAAACAAAATCCCAAAGCAAACACAGTGGAATATGCTACGCTGGGATTGAATTAAGTATTGGTTGGATCTACTTGTGTTTTTCTTGTCCTCTTCTTTATTATATTAGGGTTTGTACAGTGAATGCAAATTGTTCTCTCTCATGAGTTTACTATTACCTGCGTGGTATTAAAAATCAAATGGCTTTGGAATACTGAAATTTCTTTATAAACGTTAAAACTGGGCATGAAAGGCATTTTTGCCATAGAAGTCTTGCAATATATTCCAATGATACCATTCTGATCAATGACGTTAGTGTAAGAAAATCTTGTTGAACAGCTGTTGTTTTTCTTCTAGAACCTACTAGGTGAAAATGACACAGCAAATGCATAATTTAAGTCTCCTCCAGAGTAAAAAGAACAGTATGCCATCTTCTCCAAATGCTGCAAAGCGATTGTATCGGAACCTGTCAGAGAAGCTGAAGGGGAGCCATACATCCTTTGATGAAGCGTATTTCCGAGCGCGCTCGGACCGGCTCAGTCTCCGTAAGACCTCAATGGTAAATACTTGGCATTTTTCAACTTGTCAGTTCCCTTCCTACAAATCTGTATACTTTTCATCATCACAATTCATCTGTTCCCTGCCCAATATTCCCTGCTGTATATTCTTCTCAAGCTTAAATCTGTTTTTGATCCTATGTCAAAATACAGTCTGACCTTCTTGAAGGCCAAAGCAACTTACAGTGATGTTGCTTTGTCTTAGGAGTAAGATCTTAACTTAGCATTAAGGTTGGTCAGAGACTGTGATGATGGTCACCAGATAAGACTGTGAAAATGATTGCACAGGAAGCAGTATAGCCTGGGTGCTCTACACTAGTACAGAACAGAGCCAGGCATTCTAGTGCTAGTACAGGAAAGCATGCATGTCTCCACTGGACTCAGTACTCACAAGTGCTCCTACTTGTGCCAGAGATGGTAAAGCTGTACAACCTACAGCATATACATTTTGAGGGTGTCTGAGAAGTAATAACAGTGTAAGCTCAGTGCGTAACAGAATCTTTTATATTTGCTGGAGGAAAATAAATTTGCTGTTGATATTACCATTAAAAAAAAAAAAAAAAAAAAAGAAGTAAATTCTCTTTTCCATAAGGAGGAAAACACATCTTTCATCTTCTCTTCTGAAATATTTTGAGGGAGATCCTCTCCACTTATGAATAGTAGTGACTTAGGAAAGTGTGTGCAAATGTGCCAGAAGTCACATCTTGGAGCCATTACTCTGATGTACTAAATCAGATGCTTTATCTTCTGACCAGTGCTTCTCTAAATATATATTTCTAATTGCATTTTCCTTCAAATATGTATTCCTCTGTCATATTTAGGTGATGAGAAATGGCAAATGAAAATAGCCCAAAGTCTGAGGAGCAATGCACTGTTGAGGCTTCAATCCTCTACTATTCACAGAGCAATTTACTTACAGTCCCACTTACCTCCCTTTTCAGTGCAGATCTATCAGGCTGTGATTGAATAGTGCCTATTTAATCAGTTTAATGAGGAGAATCAATTTCACATTCTTATATTGGTGGTTTAATGCAATAGAGGCTTCAGCTAACTTTTTCACCTCAAGCACTACTCTACTGTGTGAGTGATGCAGCTTTTGTCACTGCAGACCTACCATGAGTGTAAGCATCTCTGGATATTACCAGTCTAGGGTCTGAACTGGTGTCCATAAACATCAGTGAATAGATTCCCACTGAACTTAAAAGGCTTTGGGATCCTTTCTGTCTGTTATGCCTGGTTGTTGGTTTTTTTTTTCACAGTTTTCCATAGAAACAAATGGCAAGCAAACCACCAGTTAAGGGCTGGAAATATTCCAGGTAGCTAGCTGATGTATTTTCTAATCATTGAATTTCTGTGGTACAGAGGTAAGTTAGTGACTAAAAGCATGTCTCCAGACAAGTGAATAACATTTGTTAGAATTCGATGATTTTTTTTTTTCCCCAGTTTTGGCTGGTGAAGAGTTTTCTTTCCATTCTCTCTTACTGTGCAATACTTTCCATTCAGTAAATTGTTGTCTTGCAGCAGACATAGCAATGTCCCAAAATAGCTTTATTCTTGAACTCATGTTTATCAAAACAAGTCTTTGCAGAAACTACTTTAATGTTTTTTTCCAACTCCAGTAGCACATAGTAGACTTTTTCAGGCTAACCTAGAGCAAATATCTTGAAAGGGGTACTTCATTTTAATTAAGCTACATAAGATTGCATTTCTAAACACTAACAGCGCTGAATCACTTACTGGAACATGGTTATTACTTACTGCAAAGCAATACTGTAGTTCTTTTCAGTATGTATATTTGTGCACTGGTGTAACACCTAAATAAATTAATCACACAGCACAGCTGCCTAGCTAACGATTAGAGGCTGCAAGACAGCATCGAGGAAAAAGACATGTCCCTAAACTTTACCTGATCACTTGTAAGTGGGATTGAGTTTCTCTTTGAATTCAGTGACTTTGTCTAATCAGAGAGGAACAGAATTATCTAGCAAATGTAAATGAAGGCAGAAATCAGAAGGGTCTTGTTAGTATTAGTGACAATACCTGCTGGATTGAAACTGAACATCTGCTTCTAAAGACAGTACATCTTACCCCCATCTGAATTTCCTAGCCCTGAACTGCAAACATCTGAACAATGCTGCGATTCTAGAGTCACTTATATAAGAATATAATCAGCTTTACTGCAGCAGAGAACAATATAATATTCAAGTATATTCCTATTTTCTATGTGAAAGCAAATAGTTGTGGAAAAGTTGGTCAGGAGCACAGAACATTTTCTGGGCTTGGAAAGCTGGGCTCAGTGCAGACTTTCAAATGGGACAATTATTAGCATGGCTAAAAATGTGGTAGCTATTTCACTGTCTCACCAGGGTGTTTTTTTGAGTGAAATAAGTCTATTATGGTTAGATGCACACTACTGTGTGGATGAGGGATACATATATGCCTATTTGGAAACGTCATATCATAATTCCATGTTTTTACAATCTCTGAAGTTACGAGAAACGCCAACATATTTCAGACTAATGGTTGTGTCTGAATTGTTCATTTGGAAGACCTGATATTTGCAATTTGGTCTGAAAATTATTTGGATTGGAAGAAGTGGGTTATAAACTTAATGCTCTGTTTCTTGTTTAAACGAGTGCAACTTTTTCAATTAGATTTCTAATGAAATGAAGAAATAGTAATTTGGTTGTATTTTTGCATTTTTGGTGGAATGTTTGTGCCAGTAGATTCCCTGGCCAGAGTATTTATAAGGAACTGACTTAAGCATGTGCTTATATTCTGTACGGCAAATGACTTCAGGAGAAAACTTCAGAAATACTTTAGGTATTTGGGTTGGCAAGTAAAAATCTGATGATGCCTTTTTAAAGACATCTATGCAGGTTTAAGTCTTGACAGTGAATCCAAAAATAACAAGTCAAATCAGAGTTTGGAAAATAATTCTGCAGGAATTGTTCAGGTAGGTAAAATCTTTTGTCAAAGTAGGTATCTGTATTTGGAACAGGGCCAAATGCTTCTGTCAGCCACATCACAGAGTTAATTTCAGCTGCAATACTGAATTCAGGCATCTTCATTATTATGTAACAGGGTTTTTTTTGTTTGTTCTTATATAATGCAAGAAATTTCTGCCATGTCGTGCAGATTTATTGAGTTTCACGCAGAATTGGAATTAAAGCTAAATAATGGGCTCCAGCACTTTCAGTGGCATTCTACAGATGATAATTCACCGAACCTTTCTGCACAATCACAAGGCCAATGAAAAGAAGGTGACTATTTTGATTTTAAGAAGAAATGGAAACAGTGCACGAACCCAGAGCTACAGAAGTGAAAATGGGAATGGAGAAATACCGTCCGTACCACAAGTCTGTCATTGATTAATAAAACCAGCTCTACCTTTCTTTTCTGCTCCCCAAGTGATCGCCAGTGTTTCTTCAAATGAACTTAAGGAATAGAAATGAGGTCTAATGTAGTCATTCTGTTTACTTCAACTAATCTCCTTGGTAATAAGCTCTTTATGAATTAACTGTTAAGTAAGTTCATTTCCTGTGATCACTTACAAAAGTCATTTGTTCTTGCTTATTTTCTGGTTGCATGAACATGGAGATGCTTCTGAAGCATAATTCCCATTTATTTCCTTAAATAACAGCACAGGGGAAGCTCCAAAGTAAGTAGGAAAAGAATTTGAAATGAGTTTAAGCTGAGATGAAATGAATGTCTTTTATAAAGTAGATAAAAGATATTAGCCATTTCACCAAAAATATCTACTTTTCTAATCAGTCATATGAAAAACAGTCCTCCATTTCACAGTTTCTCAATTGAAATAATGAAATTTCAAAAATCTAAAGAGCATGGCCTTTTTACTTCAATCAGTGCTCTATTTATGGTAATTCTGAGTACATAATACAGTGATGTGCAGCTGTTAAATGTAGAGAATTGACTTGAGTGGGAGTCGATGCCATTTAGCACGTGAAGAATAACACAATCAAATAAAATATTTTGTAATTAAATTAAACTAAGCCTCTTTTGAGGCTTAAACTAAGCCTCTTTTTGCACCTCATCTCTTTGGACTGGGGGGAAAACACCAGAATATGGCTAAGATCTGTCATCTTGATACAGGAGCAGATTTGTAAACCACTGGAATAAAAGAAAACATGGATGCAGTAAAAAATTTGTCGTTTTTAACTTAAAATAATAGACATCTGGCCTCCTTTCCAAACTTCACTGGAGATGTGCCCTCTCTAATGGTGGTAAACTTCCTGAAGGACAATTTTTTTTCCCTTGAACAGAGGCATAAATAGAGAATGATAAATTTAGCTGCTCACCATTTAGTTTGTTCTCAGATTTTTCTCTTCCACCTAACACTGAAGTAGGATCCTGAGTACTTGACAGTAAAGTGACATATGAGTCCCAGAATCTAGAGAAGAATCTGAAAACAAGAACTTGATAGACACCCATTTTTTATGAAACACTTGTTTAAGTACTGTCTTTTATTCTGCTTGGAAATCTACATATAAACTATTTCTCCAGAGTGAGTTATCTTTCCTATTCAATAGCCTAAAAGGTTTATTTCCAAGTCAGCACTACTGTCCTGGATTTACTTTCTTGTTGCTCAGTTCATGTCATCCACAGATAATCATCAAACTGAAGTATCTCATTTCTCTGTCCTGAAAATCTGGGGTAACCTTTTGGTTCTGCTGATTCCTAACATTCAGCATATTAAAACTTCAAAGGTAACATAATCTTTGCAGTTTCTTAGTGTGATATGAATACTTTACATCCAAAACAGTTGACAAAAAGATCTCTGTCAGGTCATAGAATATCTGAAGAGATTTCTACGTTTAAGCGTAACTGAAAAGACCAAATCAAGTTCCAGCTTGTAGTTGCATACTCAAGAACCATTTGTAAACCATTAGTCTATATATTTTGGAAAGAAATGAAAGATGTTCCAGCAAATCAGTGGTGTCAGAAAGTGTTGTTTCACTGAAAACTTAGGCAAGACTATTCCAAATTAAAAATGCATCCGTTAAAAAAGGAAAAATAATTTTTCTTATCTGGGTGAAATGTTGATGTCTAATCACAATAGAAGGCAGCTTCAATTCACTGTTTAATTCATACAATAACAAAAAAGTTACTGTTTAATAGTCAGTGTGTTTCTTCTATTGTGGCTTCTGGGATGCAGGAAACCAGTTTACAAGTATCTGGGTCACTTGATCTCTTACGTAAGCATTTTTTAGTGTGTCCGTTGGCACATTATTTCTACAAAGATCTCAGTTCCATTATGAGACAATAAGCTGAGCTCTCCTTGCTTAGCTGGGCCTCTTGCTTCTAGTAATTCATTCTTAAGAGGAGAAAAAAAAATAAATATGGCAAGAGGATGCTGGGAAAAAAAATTTAAAGAATCCTGGCAAATAACATAATTACTGTAAGCTCTGGAAGGATGTTCTCATAACAGAAACCTTCAAACCATGCTACCCTCCTGCAGCTCCTCCCCAGCTCAATTAAGAAATGAAAGGCGTTTGGGTTCTTGTTTGTTTGTTTGTTTTGTATTACACAGCTCTTTTATCTCCTTGACTTTGGTAAATAGAAATTTTTAGTGGCTCCTCCTGCTTGAGAGTTGGCATCATGTGTTCCTCATTTTTCTTACTTGCTTTTGAGCTTATGTTCTCTGCTATTCAGACGTCATTTCTGATCAAGCACACTGGGGGATCAGTGCATTCAGTCTCATTTCTACATCTTTAAGGGCTGTGTATTTCAAAGCTTCCTCTAGCTACAAGCTAAATACAAAAATATGAGCACCTAGAAATGACTGAAACGTTGGAGTGAACGCTAGTTCACACCACACCTGTGAAAGTTTCCCCCAGAATTGTTTCATTTGACTTTTGGTTAGTTGAGTTTGTACATCTTAGGTTTTACTTTAAATGTTGAGAATGAAAAAGTAGTACAAGAACCTGTCAAAATCATAGTCTTTCATCCAGCTTCACATGCATTGTTACCCATATGGTCAATTTCAGGTCCAAAAAAGAGTGATGGGTTTGAATCTCACCTGAAAGAAGCTCAAGCACACAGGTCTAGAAGTAGAGCAAGCTCAGTTTTGCTGCAAACATCTGCCATGTTTCTAGCTGAACTTAGGATGGGAAGGTTCAGTATTTTATAGTAATGTCACAAAATTCATTTTCCATAATTTATTTCTTAAAGCTCAAACATTTTCAAGTTCTGCTGAATTTCTGTTTTTGTTGGTACACAGAATTTCCAATGCAATGAAGCTATGTTTGAGGCCGTAGAACAGCAAGATCTGGATGCTGTTCAGATTCTTCTCTATCAATACACAACAGAGGAACTGGACCTGAATACTCCAAACAGTGAAGGACTTACTCCTTTGGATATTGCCATTTTAACTAACAACATCCCTATTGCTAGGACTCTTCTACATGTTGGAGCAAAAGAAAGCCCACACTGTAAGTACTCATTTTGAATTTGTTTAGATAATTCTGTAATATTTAGGTTTGCTTTTGTCTGGGAAAATTAATTGTGTTACAAAATCTGACTTTTTTTATCATTAGGTTGATTATACCTGAAATAGCAGCACAGTGCTGGAAGGATATTTGCAGAAATATCTCCTTGTTGAGCGTTTGCTCAACAGATAGTTTTTGTTCCCTATATCAGGTAGATTAACTATGAATCTGATTGAACTTCTAACCTAATAAGCAGTGAGGCAGCTGAGTTAATATCAATACTGAAAATAAATCTTGAAAAATATGGAAACAGGAATGGAGTGATCATGGTCTGAAACAGAGGTTGTCATTAAAAATGAAAAGATTATGGGTTATCTTGGCTATGGTGTGTTCTGACTATTTTGATCTTGGTTATGCTGCCTTCAGAAGGCTGGTTGTGTTGAAATCTACCATTTCCATTACTTCGGACTCCTGCTCATATCTCCTCAACCCTTCTCTTCAAATAGCCTCAATGAGAGTTTCCAAGCTCAAGAGAACCGGAGGATTTCTGAGCACAAAACAGACCTTCACACTTCAGTGGAATACTATCACTGCTTATAACTACATATTGTAGTTATAGAACTATCCTTTGTATTCCTTCACGGGCATTTAAATGCACAATTTGTGGGCTGCAGGGTGACTTACCAAACCAATTAATCAACCGTAAACCATGACACAAACTCTGACGCCTTACTTATGTCTAAAAATACACCAATGTATGTGAATTTGTTTTAAACTGTCAATGCCTATATTTAGGACATTCCCAGCAAGGCTATAATGAGACTGTGTTTGAGGGGTTCGGCCACTGCAGACTCTGCCATTAATTTGAAGTTAGTTAAATTAACAACATTTAGTGCTGGCATGTCAATCTCAGTGCTCCAGGAAATTGCACCTTGAGGCTACTAACATTGCCAGTTTTTTCACTGGAGAGCGTGTGTGCATGTGTGTGTGTGCATGTTGAGTTTTTTTGCCAGACCCTCAGTGTTGGTACACCTTTATTGCTTTTCTATGTCCACAGCACTTATATTATCATTTATTCTGGCCTCCTTTAACCTTCCCTGGAGATTTTTGCATAGTGTAGCTGCTCAGTGAAAAGATTTTTTTAGCTTTATATTTATTTGTTTATTTTTCTGTCATGGTTCATGACTGAGGCTTTAAAAAAAAGTGTGACAGCATTTAGAGTACATGATTGACTGCTGAAGCAACATTCATTAACCATGACAAATCTAGAGGAAAACACAGTCTTGAGTGTTCTAAACAGCAGTAAAAAAGACTAAACTAATTTTTCATTGACCTCATCTGTAAATAAATGCAGTCTGATGGCGAGCAGGGGCAATCATAAATTAGTATTCATTTCCTGTAATTAATGCAAACATGCCTATGAACACAGAGAATATGAATATATAACCACCTCATTTCCATTTCAAAATATACCCACCAAATTTCCACTTCACTTATCTTGATTTTTAGCTTTTCTGATTGAAATAATGGTCAAAATGTCCTCAATAAAAAGCAGAGGACTGTTTTGGTGTGTTTTATTTTTTAATTTTCAGCTTAATGGTTTACGGTTGCTACTTAGGAACGAAATGCAAAAAGTCGTTTTCAGCACTTAAAACAAAGGTCTGCAGCAGTTTCCTATGTGGCTTTAATTTTGGGGAACAGACAGCAGTCACTTTTTTTTTCCCCCTCCCTTTAGTGCTTCTGCTTTCTTTTCTGTACCTAACCAAGCCTTTCACAATTAAACCCATTCTGCATGATATTAGGCCTGCAAGGATATGATTAGAACCCAGCAGGAGCATTTTCATGTCACTGTGGTGATCAATTGAGCAAGACTTTGCCAGGCTAAGTGGGAGGGGAGGGATTTCAAGGTAAGATTCTGACTCATACCAATTTTGGGACAGGACACAAACATCTTTTAATCTGATTGTAAGCGGGTGCATAGCACAAATGCATACACTTGAGAGGTTGAGAGGTAAATGATTTCCCCACTGCAAGTGCATACAGGAAGCTTTGCACAGAGAAAACTCTTGTTCTTCTACTATATTAGACACAAAGTTGAGATTTCACTATTGCATCAGTGCTGTAGGTGAGAGGATCTGAAGGACAGATAGCTTGCAGCTGCCTGGAATAGGCAGAATAGCAGACAAAAAAGAACAGAAAGTAAAACTCTGATCTTCTTTTCCGCATGGACCTCAGGCTGTATAAATCTTAACAGGAGCCCAGCACTTCTTAAACACAAAGCAGGATCAGAAAATGCAGCATTTAGAATACTAATTTAGTGGGGAGGAAGCAAGACATTTGCTCTTGTCAAAGCCCACTGCATTATTAATCTTTTCAGTTACTTTTGTTGGCATATTTGTGGTCTGGCTAGGTTTGTTCATGTGAACCTAAATATAAATAAGATTAAAATTTCCAACGACTGATTTGATACATTTCCAAGACCAGACAATTGTGGATCTGAATCTTAATGAAAGAGAGAGAGCCAGATCCTCAGTGAAATCTTGAACCAATGCCAATCTACAATCACCTGAAGTTCTGGCACATAAAATCTCCTTTCTCAGTCCTGTTTTGCTATCAGATGTGTTGCACGCTTATTGTAGGCATGGAGCCAGGAAAATGTCACCTTTGGCCTCTCAGTAAACAGCCAGTTGTGAGGATACCAGCAGATTCCAGTAAGCCTGGCCTCTTGATGTCCATACAAAGAATGATCAAACTGCAAGAGGGATGGCTACAGGCCAGCTTCTGAAAGCGAGGTCTTAGAAACAGCCATGCTTCAAAAGCAACCTTTGGATGTCAGAGGTGCTGGGTAATTCTTCACTCTCCTCCTGTGGTTTTAAAGATTCCTTGTCAGTTTTCACATTATTGTGCAGCATTATACTTAGACTATGATAAATTTCAATTGTTATACGGTTACACAAAAAAATGGTAAAATTAAAATGAGGTTCAAACTGGATAAAACAAACACCTTTTTCAATCACGGCATAGAAAAGCAGTTGTACATATTGCCCAGAGGGCTCGTAAAGCTCCATCTCAAGAAGTTTTCCAGGCCAGATGGGTAATGTCCTCAGAAACTTGGCCTGAACTTGCAGCTGATCTCGTTTTCAAGCTTTTCAAGGAGCTTGAACACCAAAATTTGAACAAGATAATTAGAAAGGCCCTTCCAATCCAATTCATCCTGTAATCCTTTTAGGATTACAGTTTAGGAATTATACATTTATATGTGCAGACATCATCACTCATATGGTATTATGATGTCTAAAGCCAGTCAGCCTTGGTCCCTTACGTCAGCTTCATGTTGTCAGAATCATACACTGCTCCCAGCTTATGCAAGTAAATGGGTGGTGAAGCCTGTGCAACACTGCTGCTGTTCCTATAAAAAGCACAGAGAGACTAACAGGCTGGCTCCATTATTGTTAAGAGCAGCATCTTGTGCCAATTCTAAATAAATGTGAATCCTTGTGAAGTGTTTTAAATAAATAAAGGGTTTTGTTTAGAACTGTCTCAAAGCTCTTCTGCAAAATTACCAGGCACCAAAGAAAAGCTGCTTTCTGTGACTTCAGAATTCTTTTTCTTGTATGTTATTTCCTGTGGATTGAACAGCAGATAAGATCTTGCACTTCTCAGATTAAACAGCTTTACTAGTCCTATTTTTTAAACTGTTAATACTTTGAACAATTTTAGGCTAAAAGCAGTTCTGAAAAGTAGCATTTGATTCACATTTCTCTGTATCATCAAGGGGCTGGTGTAGGGCAGTCTTGTGGACTTGGGCTAACACATTAGTTTATATCCAGTGTGATTGCCATTTTTCACCTTCATACAGCACACAGTAGTTCATACGGGCAATTCATACTAATTAATGTTGAATTAAAATCATTCTGAGCACTTGAGAATAACAAAATCTCCACACGTCCCTCAGCTCGCTATCCATCAAATCTGTCAGAGAACTAATGACTGGGGATATTAATGGGCAACGCTGAGGCACAAAGATAACCTGGAAAGAGAATCACTGTACTTCAGCTGTGGCCCTTAAACACAAAACTCTCATTCTTAACTTTGCCAATGAGTTCTCTCTTCACTTGTGGAGATTTATATATTGTATATTGTTTTCAGCTAGAACCAATACCAATGTCTTTCTTCCTGTGAAAACAGATGATATTATGGCAAAGTAAGAGTTAGAAACCAAATTCTTTATTATTTTACTTCTTTTATAGTATTCTATCAACCTAAAACATGTAAGCAATTTCAGGCTAATTAAGACATTGTTAAGCGTTTGAGAAACACCAGAAGATAAAATCTACTGTTTATTCATGTCATTAGTCCCATTTAAGTGGCCAGATCCTTAAGTGTGATACAAATTGGTGTGGCTCTAATCAAGTTGATGACAAGGTATCTGTTGGAAGGCACAGTGTTCAAGGATTTGGCCTTATGTGGGTTATGTTGGAATGCGTAAGGCCGGAAATTTGTCACATGAGTCAATCAAGCGATTCTTTACTTTTCCCTTTTCTTGGTAGTTGTTAACATGGAAAGCAGGTCAGTGCATCTGTGTACATTGGTCCAGGAAGCACAGCAGCGAGTTACTGAATTGTCTGCACAAGTGATGAATGAAGGCCTTGGTACAGACAACACAGAAAAAGAGAAGCAACTAAAAGCATGGGAATGGAGATACAGGCTATACAAGCGCATGAAGGCAGGCTACGAGCATGCTAGTAAGTAGAAGAAAGTAGCTGCAAAGTTCAAGACAAGAACTCTTACAGTGGCAAACGCTGCCTTTGTTGAGTAAAGATGATCCTGACAGCACTGCTGTGAAGCAGATGAATGTTAGGGTGGTAAAAATAAGGCGCCCAGTTAAACGGTCTTCCCAAAAGTGATCTGATACCATTTCCAGAAAGGACCAAATATCTGAGGGCAGCAAGAGCACTGCTCATCAGGGTAAAACTGATTAGATGAGACTACAGATTCTTAGTTCAGGATCTAATGACTCTGTCTTGTCTCTTCACATTTACTTCTGGACGTTATTTCATATGATCAGAGTTTAAAAGAAGACAATAAAAATATATGAATATGGAGGGAGGAATAGAGGAACACTGGTCTTTTTCTGTTGTTGTACTCTATTTTTTTAAATAGTTCTGGCTTAAACTAATTGAGTTTTTCTTAATATTTGGATAAAAGTGAACCTAGATTAGATTTTTCATATAAAAATCATCAATACTTACTTTATTGTTGGCATCTACATGCAATATTTCACCACCATAGTTACAGATTGGACTCCTATAGACGCAGTTACAGAACTGTTTAAAGAAAATGGGGATTTGAACCCATAGAAAGGAATAAACAGGACTGAACTCTTTCATATTTGGATCTTTTAGCTGTACCCTTCCTCTTCAATAAAATGCAATCATTGCCATTAACATTTTTACAGCCACCTTTATATATGTATATACAGAGATAATGCTCCTTGTATTAGATATTAAATACATCCAATACAGCAGTAAGTTAATATAATGATATTTTTAATCAGTTCCAGCAGTAAGTCATGACATTTTATGTTTGATTTCTGAATTGAGCCTGACTGATAATCTGTGAATTCAGATTTTTTTAAAAACAAACAAACAAAGAAACAAAACAAAAATAGTAATAGTAAAAAAAATTAGGCCTCAATGACAAATATGTTTTGGAACTCCTGCACTGAAACATTTGTGGAACCTGCAATTTCTGGATCACAATAATGTAAAAAGGTTTTCTGTCATTTAATAAATTTGAATTTGTAAGTGCAACTATAAAGGTTTAATTAGCTCTTTGTGGTTTTGTCCTTTCTCTCTCTTCCCATCCACCCCAAGAGATTTATAGGGGCTTTTCATTGACATAATTAGCATGAATTTGTTTTATTAGGTTACATATATGCAGGAAGATATTTTTAACTGAAAGGAGCCAAAAACCATGATAGAAACAAATGGTGTCTGCAGGATATTGTTAGCAGGGCACTAATTAAAATTCTCAAAAGGCAGAGAACACAAACACCTACAACCCAAAGCTCACAATTGCAGGGTGATTTTCAGTGGGTTCTTTGAAGACTCAGAAACATTGTTTGAATAGGATTTGTTGTGCTGAAGAGCTGATGTTTTCTCTTCTCTCCCAGGAGCCCCTGAGGCGCCAACCAATGTCTGTCTCATGGTAACAAGCAGTACATCACTCACTGTCACCTTCCAAGAACCTCTGAGTGTCAACTCAGCTGTGGTCACCAAGTATAAAGGTATTGGATTTAGATATCTTTCATTTGCCTTAACAATCTATAAACATTTGATGAAAACGTGAAAAAGGTGTTTTCACTAGAAATGTCTGAATGTGATTATTGTCATAATAAATAGCTGTAGAAATTGAATTTTCTTTTAAGATTCCTTAAAGACAAAGTTTTATTTAAAAAACAAAAACAAAAACAACAAACAGAAGCTTTCTTCTTGAGTGCTTTGAAGGAGTTTGCTTGACTTACTGTAGTTAAGCTCAATGACTGGGTTGACGTGAGTCAGCTGTGCAAGGCAGTCTAACTTTTGGTGCCTGTGGGCTTCTGAAACTGTATGTATCCTTGTAAATGCCAAACCCACACCACAGTTCCTTAAAGGAATGCCTCTGGAAGCTGAAATTTCTGGCAGAGCTATCATACAGCCCAACTAATTAGGTATTCCAGGACTGCCACATCATTCTTGGAAGAGCTGTACATATGGAGTGGCACCAGTTAGTTGCAAAGTGGAATGAATAGGAAAATGCTTCCATGTGAATAGCTCTGTTGAGTAGAAAATAATTTCTATTCCATAGGAAATTCCAACTTAAAAAAAAAGAAAAAGTTTTATCAAATATTGAAATTAAAATTTTCTGATTTAAGGGAACTTGCTGGTTCTCAAAAATGATTGGAACGCTGAGTTCCTCAATGTTTCATGGAGCAATCTGCAAGCTCCATTTTTAACTAGGAACATGTGTCCTTCCACAGGTAAAGGGGCTTAAAAGCATTGTCCTGAAGATCTGAGGACTTCTTTGACTCCTCCAGGGAATAGCGGAGAGTGGAGACCCAGAAAGTCCTCTTAGAGTGGGCTCTGATACGTGTAGGAGGAAATATAATAGCTGGGTCTGGGGCAGCATCTTTCATATTTCTGTGTATGGGTTCCATAGTGATCGCTTCAAAAGGAAACATGCAGAGAGCTGCAGTAGAGCAAGTGCCCAACAGTTCATGAAGTTCCTCTATGAATTAGGTGGGACATGCCAGTGCACAGCCTTCAGTGGCATCACAAGCACCCAAAGGCCTAAATGAGATTATTTTGAAAAAGGCATGTTTTCTAACCTCTCTGCTTCTGATTTGAGATGCCAGTCATCATTGGCTATGCTCAGTACACTTTTTTTCATAGTGCGAGGAAAAGAAAACTCCCAGACATCACTAAAACAATCAAAGTGATTCCATTCCTGATAGCCTCAGTAGAAGGGTAAATGACTGTATTACACCTAGTCAGCCTTCCAGTGCTGCAGGAAGTGTTATTTGCAAAAACATCAAAGACCTTTAGGAGCCTAAATCGAATTTTAAACAATGGGTTGGGTTGCCAGGAAACTAAATTTCATTTAAAGGCTTCCTACTGCCTGATTTACTTGTGAAAATGATACTTGGGCTCCTAAAAGACTTAATTCTCTTGAAAATATTAGTGTGCTCTTTGTAATATGCAGATTTTAAACAAATCTGAAACGATGTCCAGGTTCTCATTATAACAAATGTTGATAATTTCACAGTAAAGACGATTCCCAAATAAAGCTGATTTTTAAATCAGAATACTATTCCTAATTTCTAAAGATTGCAGTATTTTTATCTCACTAACTCGACTGTGCTGAGTATGGTCTGCACCTACCAGTTCTGTCCTGTTTTGGTAAGTACACCATTAAGAGAAATTTGATCCAACTTGACCTAACTTTCTAATCAGACAAGGTAGCATTGCTGTCATATTTTGAATTACTCTCATTGGTGATCATTTTATGCTACATCAAGTTGACAGTTCTGGCAGAAAGTTCTTTTTAAATCCTCTGTCCCATGAGAATTGGATATTTATGGTTAGATAAAAAAAAAGATAATTAATAGCTTCTTTTGGTGACTTTTGGGAATTAATTAAGCACTGGTTGTAGAACTGCTTATTACATTATGGAGTGAGATTCTTCGTGCTAGTTTTAGAGGCTGTAAAAAAGAAACAACAACCATTCAAATGATCACTTGTAACAAGGATTCGAACCAGCTAGCAATTAGTCTGAAAGATCTTGATAACATTGTCTGAGCATCTTTTCAGTGGAAGTATTAATCACTATGCAGAAAGCCATCTAAGTATTTTATTGACTCGGGGAAGAAAGTAAGCTGTTAGGCTTTATTTCCCTCAGTACTTTACCATTTCTTTTTCTGATAAAAGATCACGAGCATTTGTAGCAGTGTACTGGGAATACCTGCTCATTTACAGAAGCTAATAATGTTCTTTTATATGGATCTGAATTACAGAGGATAAAACTGACATCACTTTTGTTCAGTCTAGATTTGTTCCCTAAAAACACTGAGAAGCTGCCAATTCCTTTTCTTCTGTGTCATCCTTTTTTTTTTTTCTTTCTTTCTTTTTTTTTTTAAAACATATTTTTCCAAAGCTTTACTTGCTCAAATGTCATTTAGAAACTAGGCTTGGAACATTATCTGTCTGCTATTTTCCTGTGTATGACTTTTCCCTTGTTAGCTGTATAACTTACAAATAATAATACAGGAGAATAATACTTTGCACTCACTCTCTAACCACTAAAACCATCTCACTTCATTAGGAGATTTAATTTTAACCACACATGGTGAATGACTATTGACTTTGGTGTCCCAGCTGGATGGCAGTTCAGCGACTGCATTCTGTTGAGCCCTTGCTTTAAGGAGCCAGAGTATTCTCTACTTCCTCTCCTGGATTGTTGTTTAATGTTGCAGGCACCATCCTAATGGCTTCCTTCAGTTTCCCTCCAGAGAAGGCTACAACGTGGTGGTGGCTGATGTGAAATGATTCCTATGTATATTGTAACTTAGTAAAGTGTTTTGAGGCTGGAAGCAGACAGGCATGCCATAAATCAATAATAATAGTAATAATCTGCCCTGTGCTAGAGAAAGATTCAAAGCCAGAGACACCTCACCCCAGCCAGTTTTAGGAAGGATGTGAAGCATCACGATAATTTGGAAGAAAAACCCATACCCTTGGCTAATCATGCCCTAAAGCCAAACTTCACATCCCATCATGGAAGCACTTACGACCTACTTTTGTTTTACATCTCTGTAAACGCAATCAAAATGTTCTGTGCTATTATACAAAATAACACCACAATTTGAAGCTAGAGTGAACCTTTCTTTATGTTTTAGAGCTACTCTACAGTCCCCATCTTGATGCAGAGAGTCCCAGTAACAACAAAATCCACGTGGGCACTACTTGACTCCTAGGAGCAGCACAAGTGGAGCCCTGGGTCTTATAAGACCTGTTGTCTTTCTCTAAGTAGCATTTCTAGGTTTCACAAATTCCACACAATGCATGTACATAGAGAAATCTGTTTGTTTAAAAGAAGAGAGAGTGGTGACTGGCAATTTTATTGTACTTCTTTTCTATGCACTTTAATCCTGATACTTATTTTGTTTTGCAGTGAATAAGTGCACATTAACTCTGTCTTTTTGCATATCATTTTTTCATGAATTTTCCATCAGAAGTTGACATAGTTGTGCACTTATACCAGGTGTAGAAAAGGGAAGAAAAATGGACACAGTGCTGGACGTCACCTACTTGGAAGGACCACAATGCAATGGAAAATCTCCATTTAGATTTTACTTACAATTTTTCAACAAACATCTATATCCCTCTTTGGAGGAAAAAAAAAAGAAGAAAAAAAAGAAAGAGCTTGTATAACCAAAGCTGAACTAATTTATATAAGAGATGGGAACTACTTATGTTTGAAAAGAGATGAAGAGAGAGTAAATCTGATCCATGTTTGATGTGGCAAACAGAGCTGGTCTTCTCCCTGGATGTAGCTGGGGACTTGGATGCCAAGTTATTTTCCAGATAGGGATGCTAAGCTGTCTAGCCCACTTCAGCCTTTTGTTACCTTTTTATTTGGTTACTTTAACAGAATATTTCATTTTAGTCAGGATTGCCCAGCTGCCTTCTAGGATTTATGTTGGATGGAAAGATCTTTTTATTTTCTATGTCAGTGTAACTCTTTAAAAAAGCAAGAGGCGGGCAACTAGATCAGGAAAGAGGGTGCTATGCCTTACTAAAATTTTGACAAGAAATATCTGCCTGCCTCCTTTCCTCCAAGGCAATTTGTGGCTCATTTCAGATATTCTATTTTTTTTACTGGAGCAATTTGTGTAAATTGTCTCTAAATCACTGGTTCAGTCCTAGTGAGATATGCAATAGCCTCAGTGTGTTGCTTTAGGATGGCCACGTGAAGCATGTTGGTTATAGGCAAGTACCTTTATCCAAGAGAAGCTGTCACAAAGTACTGGTCTCATCAGAAGTCTCAACTAACAGATCTACTGAGCCACCTTTCATTACAGGTCAGCATCTGAGCCCATGAGATGAAGCAGTTTGCCAAGTTAGGCCCTTAGGATATATGTTCTGTATTTCAAAAAAAACACAGCATTTGAGATTCTCTGATATCTCACTATGTCTCACTATGTGGAAGCCTTTCACCACAAACTTTTGTGTGAAAAGCCTCAAAGACAGTACAGAAAGCCAGCTGTGATTTTTGTGTGATTCCGTTTGTTTTCCTTTCAAGAATAATGCCTTCACAACCAAAGGATCTGATCAGTTTGTGTGGGCTTCTCTCCCTGTAAACATTTACAAACACATAAACATGGTTTGTTTTGTGATTTGTCGACACAGTTGAATTGTAATGTTTGATCAGGTTTGGTATTGTTCCACAGCAGGCTTCCTGCAGTGATCCATCCAGTACAGCTTTGTGCATTTGGCTCCAGGCAGGATTAATAGATAGAGCTTATATGAAGACTGAAGTGCATTTATGCATACACAATCTCCAGCTTTTTTCCCTCTTTGGTGGCAACTGACCATTGCCATAGCAGTATCAGAGCAGAAAGCAGCAAGCTTGTGCTTTGATTTCTAGAAGAATCCTGGTTATGGAAAAGAATGCTTGTAGAAGTGAATCTTAGGTATGAAAATGGTACCTATCGATCTTTGTACAGTAGATGGTACGTCACTGCTTGGTTCTGTTCCAGTTTAAAGTGGAATTAAGTAGTATTCTGCATTTGATTTGCTTTTGAAACCCTTTTCACTTATTATTCAAAGTTTCTTTGTACATTTTGAAACTCCTTGTTTCTTTCCCTGGAATGGTACTTGCTCCATAAAATGGAAAGAGAGAATACTTTCCTTTGTAAGATATTTGAATTTATCCTGCTGAATAGGTGTGGTCTGATATTTTTTACAGTACTTCATTTATGGCATTTTATTAGGTCTCCTGGGCACTTTATTTGCACATTACATTTTGGTAGCTAACAGAACTGTGCAATTCAACTTCTATTTTTATGCCTTGCATGTATAGAAATGTATAAATGTTGGAACAAACCTTTCTATTTCTAGCTCCTGTTAAGGTCTGTAGTATGTGTTGGTCTGGGGAAAAAAAAAAAAAGTTCTTTTATGTTAAGTTTGCTAGGCATTTAAAAGCAGCTTTGAACATGAATTACATATTAAGTGATGATGTATTTAACTGATGTAGCTGATCAGACATCAATTGCTCAGTTTAAGCATTCTTTCTGCTTTCTGTTTCGTAAAGATTTTGAGCAACAGCCCAAGGTGAAGGGCTATGAGAAAACCCAGACATATAGGCTCTGGTTTTGTCCATCTTTGGTGTCCAAGAAAAAGGCTCATATCATGATGTTGTTGACTTTTAGACATTGCTTTATTTTTTATACTTGCTTTGGTTTACTAGCATTAATAAGTAATTTTAACAATGATTTGCTCGTGGGTAAGTGTTTGAGCTTCCAATTTCTATGTTGGGCAAAGAAGAGATGAATTTCCTGTAGTGTGACGGGACTGGAAGTCAAGACCTTCAGTTTCTTTCTTGAAGGAGATTCCCACATCTTTTGATCCAGGGGGTTGGAAATACTCTTTGCTAGAGACTTAATGGCATCAACTACTAATAAGACAGATAATTAGAAATAATGTATTCACAAGGTTGTGACTTTGTGCCTTTGCTCAATATTTGTCTGAAATCTTCTCTGGTCCTTCATGGACTTTTCTGATTCATTTACAAGGATTGAAAACATATTCATTTTGCCACTCCAACAACAATTTGGTAATACTCTAGTGATAAAATTGGACCCACAGAACTGATAAACAAATATAAATTTGTAACAGGGTCTTTGGATCTGCTTCAAGCTCTTATCTTGTGTACTGAACGTAAATTACAGGGTATACAGTTTTTATGCATGAGTGCTCGGTTAGTTCACACATGAACACACAATCATTTTATGCTTGAGCGCTCTATTATCTCACATCTCAGCACCCAATTAGTTCACACACGAGCGCTCACTTAGCTCCTGCCTGAGTACTGTGTTGGGCATATATGGGCAGGTTACTTACCAAGGCCCACAGGTGGAGGAGGTCTGGGGCTGGGAGGTTCTGGTCACAACTGGCCCAGCCAGGTCCAAAACCAATGGAGAACCTCAATGCTGAGAGTAACCCCCTGGTAGAAATAAGGGAAGTTGAGACTAGGAAAGGAGAAGGGTGTGTGTTAAGTGTTTAATTGTTTCTGTTTTCTCTCTTCTCAATCTGAATTGGTGATTACATTAATTGGCAATAAATTAAATTAAGTAAAAACAAGACTGTTTTGCCAGTGACACCTGGCTTTCATGCTAGGGAGAGGTGAATGATCTTTAAATGAATGTACAGATTTGTTTATAAAGAAACAATAGCCATAAATATGAGTAATTAACATCAATTCAACAATGTCCCCCTTTAAAAATATGTTACAGGAGGACCAGAAGAAAAGCAGTGCAATCCCATTAAGCAGATTAATTGAATTAGGGTTTGTGTATTTACCTTCTTTGTTAACAGTGCTATGCAGTGTTCCAGTATGTCTTGTACATTTTGATAGATTACTTTTTTGTTTGCATTTGCCCAAACAGTCATTATTAATTAGATTTTAATGTATTATGGTTTGGGAAGAAGCTGAGCCTAAGCCATGCATGCTTCACACAAATGAGTTGTCCTTACTTCCATAAACCTCCCCACTGGCTTTGGTTACACAGATTACATGAGTGGAACGAATCCACTGGGAGTGGAAATTCATAAGATCAGAGCCAAGCCTGCTATACCTTCCTAGGACATGAAGCCTTTGCATAAGAACCCCATTTATTCTCCAGTCCCTTTTCACAGCTCTAGTGTGTATTTTCTCTCACTTTCCTTTCCACAGCCAGAGTGGGCTGTGTTGTCATAGGAAGGCTGAGGCACAAATCTTGGTTGTTACCACAGTGCCAGTTTGCATTGTAGCTTTCTAACCAACGTTGTCCTGCCTACATTCTAACCAAACAGAATTCTCCTTATTTCACACGGTGTAATTGAATGTGCATAAATGAATGGCTTACACCGTCCATGCAGAAAAGCAGATCCATGGGAACACAAAGTGACTCCTCAGCGCCAAACTTTTTTTTTCCCTAATGGAAGTGTGATGAGATCTCTGTGAGCACCCTGTACAGTCGGTATAACTTGTCTTTCTGCTCTCATTCTTTGCAGAATTCCAAAACGTGAGAGACATAAAGAAAGCCTGAACCCAAGTTTGCAAAAAATTTGGTTCTTTTTGAAATTAGACCTGGAAAGGCTAGCTCAGTGCAGCTAGGAGGAACTGACTAAACAGGCAAAATGTGAAAAAAATCAAAAATATTATTGTCTATTTGAGCTGGTAGCACTGTGTGCACCAATAAGCTTGTTCCTCCTGACTGCCTTATTGGCTCAACTTGCTGAGACACTATAAGTGTAAATTGTTACAATTATTTCATAAAGATAGCAGGCAGCAAAAGATGGCGTTAAGGGATTTCTGGCATTAGGGCTCTGCTTCAGTTTTACATTTCAAAGGAAGCTGTTGAACAATGCAATTATTTGTTTGGAGGCCCTTGGGAACACAAGCTAGGATCACAGCATCCTAGGATCACAGCCTGGGCCCTGGACACAAGGATGAAGGGAAGGAGAAAGAATCCTTGCTGCGTTAAGAGTCTGGGTTAAAAGTCATAGTGACACAATGCTTTCCCCAAAGTCACAGCAAGTTGGTAGTAAATGCAAGAGTAAAACCCAGAATTGCAGCTCAGTACATTCAGTAGATGTTATCAACTTAACAGCCTAAGTCATGTCCCTGGGTCTAATTAATCTACTCAGCAATTCAGTGAATAATTTAAGTGCAAGCAAAATAAATGCCAAGAGAAGTGACAAATTCTGCAGTGGCTTGAGCTATTTACTTTAGCAGGGAGAAGGTGTTTTCCTGAATGACTCCGCAAAAGAGCTGGGAGGTGTTTTGCACCTTCACTTTTTCCCTTATCTGTCTGTCAGTCTTTCTGGTGAGCTGTTTGAGGTTTTCTCAGTATAACAGGAATATACTGAATAGAAAAGAAACAGGTGAAAAGAAACTTGCTTCTTTATTTTAAAGTGTATGAATTGAGTATTAAAAAGAAAAAAAAAGCGCGCACACAACTTGGCCACAAGTAGGTTACATAACTTAAGCCAGTCTAAAATTATGTGCCAGCAATTTACATGAGTTTTATGTAACTGTTTATACTGCTGTTTATTTAAAAATTACTACTTATCTTGGCGACCGCAGCAACACATCGTGCATTCGCTAGCTCTGGAATACAGGGCACCTTCATTAAAACACATAGTCACCAATATATTAAACACACAAAAAGCCCTGCTCTGACATAACGTGAAGTGTCAGATGGAAAGCCGCAACAGCGAAGACATTCAGCGTTCACGACAAAGCAGGCCTGTGGGGTGTTCAGAACAGGACTGGAACATGCTCCATCCTTAATTCACCCAACAGCTTTCAGGTCCTTTACAGCACAGTGGGTACAGTCTACAAGACCGGCTCTTGTTCCTGGGCTCTTATGAAGGACCCTCTTCATCTTCAGGTTTTTACACTTGCATATTTTTGTATTGAACTTTTAAAGCGCTGAGGGTAGCCAGCCTTTTGTTCTTTCTTAAAGTACCAAGTACTTCAGTTAGAGAGAGAGTTGTTACTTTTTGTTTACTTCCAGAACAGCCTCTTCCAGCACTTTCTCTCTTGGAAATTAGGCAAGGCTTTAGCAATGTTTCCATGCTGGGTGGCTCATGCACGAAGTTGCACAGTTTTTAGATCCTGGTCCATCACATGGGTGAGTAGCTCTGCAGTATTCTGCATAACCAGAAAATGCAAGGAACAGTAGCCTATATCATGGTATCATGAGTCAGAGAATGATGTGCTGTCAAAAATAACCATGCTTCAAATGTGTCCAGAGAACTAGTTTATGTCTGGGCACTCATCAGTCCATAGAACAGCTAAAAATGTTAGCAACTCCAAGGGAATTTAAAGCTCCTTATTTCACCCTTGGCTTTTGTTTTGTGCTAAGGCACAATCTTAGCCCTGCCCTTCATGCTGAGAAACACACTGTCATGCTTAGGATCTCAGTGAAGACAGGATTTGCTGGCAGAATCTGTCTTGAGTGACACTGTTTGATTTACACAACCCTTCAAAGAGAAGAATGGCAACTGCACGTCTGTTAGTAACATTTTCAGCAATTCAGGAGGGGTTTCTCTCATTTATCCATCTGGAAAATAGAGAATGCCCTAGTCTGCAGCATGTACACAATGTCCTCAATGATTTAATAGAGCAGAGTTATAAACCCTGAAAAATCATGGTTTATAATGGAAACTCTGACAGGCCGTCAAGTTTAATGGCACTTATAAGCACTGCTATAATTAAATCGTCAACAAAAACCTACATCATGGTACAGTAACAGTCTCTACATTTTCATACTAATGTACAGAGATAGCTCCCATTAAGGTTGGCAGTAATTAGATATTTAAAACTCAAGGAGAGCAAGAAAAATATACACTATAAAGTTCAGGTACAGTAGACAAAATCAATATCCTTTTCATTTCAGCAAATACAAAAGCATTGCTGAACATGCTATGCATTCACCAGTGGAAGTCGAAGGAAAGGACTGGCTTGGAAGAGAAAGGAAAAATTTGTTGTGCTATTGGTACTTGGCAGTTAAATGTTGTATATGCTGAACAGAACTACCTGTTCTTTTAATGTGAAAATGCCAGTATGACACGGTGAGAAGATAAAACATCCACATGCTGAAATTAATGTACCTATACTTTCTGATCATCTTCAAATTGTTGAATCCAACTCTGATAAATTTGGAATTGGTAGATTTTCTGCTTAGTTGTAAATCCAGAAAATCGGTGGGATTTTCCCCTGTTATTATGTGTAATGAATTTCACTGGTTTTGGTAAGTTTTCCTGAAAGTTTGAGTCTGGGGGTACTGAAGCCCAGGGGTACGACTCTGGGATGAACCTTGACTCTAACCACAGTACTTGTCATTACTAACACGTAATTCAAAAGGTGGTTTTCTTATCTTCAGCCATCAGTTCCCCTTTTGCACGTATCCTTTTTCTAAAACCATGCGGTAGTTTTTCATGGTCAGCATCCATTTTCATTTCTTGCATTCATTTTTGCAAGGAGTAAGGAAGAATACAAGAGGATTGCTGAGTTCATACCCCTTACGTAGGATTATGAGCAGTTGGTATAAACTGATGGGAATGCTTTGGTGAAGGTACCCTTTGAGATTCAGGCTGTAGGACAGGTTGGGAGGGATGTGCCAGCTCAGCAGCACTTAATTCACTTCAAAAATGGATAAAATTTAATAGGTCCTTGTGGAGCTCTGTAATTTCAATGACCACAGCAGAACCAGGCTCGGACAAGGGAGCCAGAGCCCACTGAAATCAATAAAGAGCCTCTTGTGAGTGCTGGATCTGGTCCAAGGAGGATATTTCTATACAGAGCTGCCAGGACTAAGTGATTGGAGTTTTGTGGTCCTGTGGAGCCCAAAAGACTCCCTTCCTATGCCTACATACGCAGACACAATTGCAAAACAGTGCTTTTGTTGGTTTGGATATATAAACTGCCTAATGGAATTAGCAGGTCCAAATCTTTTACCTACTCTTTTCCACTGCTTCCCTTTCTTTAAAAGGAAATTGTTTAACTGAGAGCAAATGTTGATTGAATGTAATTTGTATTGCAGGGTACTTTTAAGCATTCTTTCCTGAAAAGCTTTTGGGCAATATTTTGCTTTTCTCTCTCATACACAGAGTTATAATTTAATTACTGTGTAAAGTTTTCCTAAACATTATTGCTAAACATGACTTTTAGTATCCACGTGGAATGGTAAACTGCTAGGAGAAAAGTTAACCTGTGAAGGACTTTTATTCCTTTTGTGGGACTGTTATCTGATTCAGTTTGCTTCTGCTGTTTGTTTCCTAGTGGGATGGAGTTGTTCAGAAGACTTTTCTCCCTTGGTTGGTGAAATAATTGTGGATAATCTTCAGTCTTTGAGATGCACCATCACAGGTCTCAGAACAGTAAGTGCCAAATGATTCGTTTAGATCTTGATGCCCCCTGCTGCCCCAGTGATAAAAAGACACTGATAATTTGCATCCTTGGCTGTTGGTAACAACTGCAGAGTGCCTTTCTCCTAACAAGTTCCAGTCATTAAGCATAATATGTCTGGTATCCATGATTAGAAATTCACAAAGGAACAGACAGACAGCATGAACTGTTTTATATGTTGGCATGCTTAGGATGGAGCCAAAAAGACTGGAATGAAAGCCGCTGTTTTCTGGATCACAGGGTAATCTCAGTGCAGATCAAAGGCTCGTGAAAGTTCTAGTCCTGACTCTGATGACAGACAACTAACATAACTGCTCTTTCTCTTCTACTTATTTCAGGAACACATAGTTAATGGCAGTCATTTTCATTTTTGTTTTATTTTCATATACGTGTTTTACACTGGGTCAGCAATTGAGAAAGTTGATAAATATTCGCATGTATTCTTAAGCAGAATAGTTTTGACCGTGTGTCTGAACACCTTCTTCCTACTGGCTGTTCTGCACTGTTTGTGCAAACAAATTTGGATTCACAAGGAGCCACGGTATGCGTTTCCTCTGTTCTTCATTTTCCAGCAACAAAACAAAGTAACTGATCTTCAGTTAAAATCAAGCAAGCTTGCACAGTCCATTTCTTAGGCACACATTAAGAGCAGTGATTAGGGTGTGTTTGTCCATAATCTCTAAAGTATGTAACATCTGTAAACAAAAAGCATTCAGCATTCAGAAGCACTTTTCATTGGCCTAGATTTACGCAGCAAGATGCTTGCTAAAGGTCTGACTGATGTCAGTGATGGCCAAGCAGAGCTTCTTCAGTTACTGTGCTCATAGCAAGAATAATACTACAGCAGAAATGGGACTTCATTCTTAAAGTCTGATTCTAAGAGCACTGTTTAGTAGGAGAGATCACAATTTGTCAGTCATAATTGGTGTGTTCTGTTGACCCTCTCCAAATCACCTGCCCTGCAGTTTTTCAGTAGTTCATGGTGCATCATTTGACATCCCTGAAAGCTACGTAAGAGATTTTCAAAGAAAGCAGTTTTGAAAGGGCTGCTCTCCAGTTATTACAGCCGTGATTTCAAGTGAAGTTTTGATTCCAGTTGTTTCCTTTTGCAGGGCCAGAGGTATTACATTCATGTTTCAGCATACAATATGAGAGGATGGGGACCTCCACGAAGATCTACTCCTGCATATGCTTCTCCTTCAAGTAGGTCGAACTTGTTTGCACTCCCAGTTTGATTATTCATGTTGCTTTTTCAGAATTTCTCTCTCTTCAAAGAAGAGAAGAAGACAAGTATGCTGGAGTTCATGGTTTATTTACTGTGTCATTTAGAGGGGAAATAAATAAAACTCAACTTCTCCCCAACAAAAGATGTATAATATCACATTTGAGTATTGAGTATTTATTTTTCTTATCCTTTGATCTTCATTTCTTTTAATAGAGTTTTGCCATATGAAGCTTCATTTTTCAGCACATGAATGGATCAAAACTGATCTGCTGGAACCAAAATACTTACACATATCATATGTAATTTTCTATTCTGACTGTAGTGTTCTAGATTCCATTCACTGAACCATTCTCGTAGTTTTCAGTTCTGAAGTTGGTGGAGTTATGGGATGCATGCAATATGTAGAATACTGCAGTATGTCACATATGTTGGTTGGATCTAGTCCACAAGCACTAAAATACTGCAGACATGTCCAAAAGCCTTTCTTCTGTTTCAGACTTACATCAGGTTTTCTCAGGCTTGGTCCAAATTTGCACTTGTGGTTATTAATCTACTATAGCCACATTCTATTGTTAGTCACTTTTCCAGACTTAGTATTCGTTGCTCAGTATATTACAGCTTCTCTTGTATTGATTAGTGCAGTAAAGTGGGACTTTTCATTTTATTGCATTAGCACTTGTTTTTATTAGACTAATGTAACAATTTAATAACCTTGAATGCTAATGTGAGAAAATTAAGCAGTGGTGGTAATAACGAGTGTGGAATAATCAAAGCTGTTGCAGTATCACTATCCTATTTTGCTATAGTTTTGCTCTTACTTACTATAGAATAAAGCCAAGGTCTAGTCTAGGCTAAAGAAATATTCTGTTTGCAAACAAAACTGTGCTACAGTAATGGCAGAAAGTTCTACTCTTGGCTCTGTGGATAACTCACTACTGTGGAGTTGCACTGAATAATTTAGTGATAAGCAATTACCTTGACTGTACTCAGGGGTAAGTACACAGGATTTGGCCCCACAAAACCAGGACTTATGTAAGCTGAGAAAAAAGACTATTCTGCAGTTGCTGGCAGTTATTCAGCTTAATATCCCCTAAGAATAGGGCACTCCTGGCAGTACTGGTTGTATCTCAAGCTGTAGCTGTGTGCGATACAAACATTTGCTTTGAGTGCATTGCATTGTCTTCCCTATTTCTTGTCCGTTGTTATTAACCTTCTGACAGTACATGACAGCTCCAAAGCTTTGAGCTGTGAGGAAGGTTTTGCTTCAGATTTCAGTGGATGTGGCTATGTATGTATGCTTTCCTTGCTGGTAAACATGGAAATATTAGATAGGCTCAGCTCACTGCATATAGATAGCCAGCAATGGTATGGCATTTCCATCAAGTACCCTTAGTGACACGTGCTCCAGCATTGCAACAAGTGAGATGCTCACTGTCTAAGTACAAAATCTTTTTGCTAAGCAATATTAGCATCAGAATTTTAGCTTGAGAGACAAGATACTGGTGCAGGTACTGGGCAGAACCTTGTCCATGCGGATACCTTCACCGTTAGCTTGGAAAGCTATCAGACTTGTGCTTGGCAAGACAGCAGCAATGTGAAATTACAGCAGTGTTATATTAAGGAACATGGCCCTAAGGTAAGAATTCAGTGTGAATACATTAAGCATAAAGTTGTTTGTGATGGCAGCTAGAGTATGCTAGGTAAATGAAAGCTCCAGGGCTAATCTGGATCCGGTCCAATCCCAGAGCATCAAAAGTCAGTGATGTCTTCAGAGAATCATGCGTGCAGCATGAATGACTGCTTGCCACTGTTCTGTTTCCCTCTCACAAGCAGTAACTACCTGGAAAGCAGTGGCTGGCGTTCTGCAGCTGCTCTGTAAAGCCACAGTAGATAGTAGCATTTCTAGGCTTATTGACAGACGTGTGATTCACGGACAGTGTGGGAAGCTGGTCTGATTTCCGTGTCATTTTGAAGGCAGTCAGCAGACTGGAGAGTCTAAAAGTTTGGGAACCACCTAGACAGAGAAACCACGAGGTTGTTCTAAACCTCCCTGGTCTGATGACCCAGAGCATTTTGGTATGGCTGAATTCTATTTGGTTCCTCTTGGCTGCCGAAGGAGATCTGAGAACTGACCTCCCAACATGAGTTATAAATGCAGTTGGCTCTTGATCTCTGCAAAACCATGCATCATGCAGGATAGCCAGCCTGCAGCTGTTACAACTGCCCACAGGCAATCAGGATAGCAATTGTCTTCTCTTCTCACCCTTTATGGGGCTTACCACCGCTCTAGCTGCTATACTAAATGGTAGCAAACATATATTTATATCCCTGGCATAGTGAGTTCTTTGGAAGGAATGCTTAACTGAACTTGCACTAGAAAGCAGAACTGTATATTCAGTGAGTGAGCAAACTGTTTGCTGGTGGCTCTGAATATGTATGTGGCTGCTGTGCCTGCAAGATGGAAGTGTGTCTCCCTTGGAGGCAGATCTCTTAATAACCTGATCCACCATTACTTTCTTTCAGGAAACTGTGGTGTAATAATTTTTTATTGTAACGATGTGAGAAAGGGTCAAACCTGGAATCAAATAGCTCCTCTCTGACAGCTTCATCCTCTTGTTTGTGAAAGGGCTGTCTGCTTTTTAAAATCAAGACCGAGCTTTTAGCTAATGGCAAATAAGGTTCAGAGGATGTGGGACAGAAATCACAGCTTCTTGCCTCATGAGTGCAGTGCTGAGCAGACTGATGATGCCGGGGCAAGAATTGCCAGCCTTCCTTCAGGCCTCAGTGCTGGGAGGTTTTCAGAAATGCTTTTACTCAGAGCGTTTCTGAGGCTACAGAGAAACCCCTGCTTCTTGGAAGACATTCACTCTCTGCTTTGCGATCAGTTTCCTACATAACTGTAGGAAAGTCATTTAGCCTCGTGGTGCCTTAATAAAACACGGGAGGAGCAGGGCTGTGATCTTAGTGAGGTGCAGAGGGTCAGTGAGGAACAGGCTGAGTGCAGCACTGATGCTACAGCAACAGGAGCTATTTATGAACCGAAGAGAAAAAGCCATTGTCTCGTCAGTCACTACAGGAGCTTCTGGGAGCTGATTGTGAGCTCTTTGTTAATCATCATTATGATTAATTATGCAGCTGGCACAAAGCAAAGGAAGCTTATTGTACAAGCAACAACAGCAGACTTGAAACAACTGCCGTTTTTCCTGCGTGCCCTGATGTAAGCCTCCGCTACAGCCAGGAAACATCAGAAGCAAGAAAATATTTTAAAACCTTCTCTTACTACTTTGTGTTTCATTTCTGTTTATTTCCTTTGTTCAATAGACTGGAAAGACTGCAGTGGAAGAGAGCCTCGACACAGGGGACGTAGTGAGGCCCTGGAACGTCTCCTTCAGCAGGTTCGAGCAGCTCATCAGCATTATAATTGCAGAGGTAAGGATAAATATCTATGTGGTAGGGCACCAGCTGAAGCCTCTGTGGCGCCTGTAATTTTAGCAGTTTTCTAACTAGGTCATACCTTCTCATTCATCAGGAAAAGAAAGATATTAATATTGGCCCATCTGGAATCACTTTAGCTTACTATCTTGCTCTTAACCCTTGAAATTAGTTGGATGGAAACATCTGAAAGCTAGAATGTACACAAGCACAGACACACCCTTTCTCCCTCTGTACCCTATGCAGTTATTTATGTGCTTTTTCCTACAAGTAAGTTTTACGCAGGACTCTGCTAAAATGTTTCAAGGATCTCTCTTTTATTTTTTTAATATAAAGAAATACTTTAGAGAGTTAACAACTGTTTTGGATCAAAAAAGGGACTTGGCTGCCTCCAAATGGAAGACACTAAGTACTCTACTGGATGTGATGCCAATCTATAATGAAAAATAGTTGCACAATGCAGTGGGAAGATAAGATTGCTACATTTTCAAATAGAATGGATCAAAACTGGGAGAGAGTTCGAATCTCAGCCAGCTCTTTGCTCTTCATTCATGAGAAACAGACTGTGCCTTTAATAGCTCAAGAGCCAAGGCAACAGCTTGGCATTCTTTTTAAAGAATATATATAAAAACTCCTGCTCTATACGGGTTGTTGAAAAGTGCTATTTATTTTCTTAAAATAAACCTCTAACTGGAATAATGCTTCATTGCAAAGGAACTTATTTTAAACTGAAAAGTCGAACTACCATGAAGTTTTCATTTTTCATCACTTAGTATGACTGTTATTTCAAACTGCATCAACTGATTCAAAATCACAGAAATACTTAGGGCTCAAATCATCTGGATAAAATGGAAAGATGCAACCTTTGTTCTTTATGTGCAAATACATCACAATCATGAGGATCCACAGTCTGCCACGAGCCATTGTAACCATAGCAACTACAACTATTCCACTGTGTTTCTTGGAAAGGAAAAAGAGATATTGCAAGACAATGTTGTTTCCCTAATTAAAATTCATGCAAACATTATCACTTGCAGGTGGCCGTGGTAGTAAAAATACAAACGATGTATTTCATCTCTTACATAGCTTTTCATGATTCAAGAAGTCATTATCCATGGTACAATTTTTCTCTTCCAAAGAAGAAGTTGGTCTTTCAGGCCACCTTCCTAGAGAACAGGGAACAAGTGATGGAACATCACGGAGAATATTCTTAGAATCAATTGTTTTACTGACATCCCAGCCCAGTGAATAAGCAGTTATAAACATGCAGAAAATCCCTTCTTTTAAGAATTTGACACCAGTACCTGGTTCTCATAAAATTCCACCGCTTCAGAAATTAACTCCAGTCTCAAAGCAAAGCACGGACAACTCTGTTACTGATTTCCAAGCTTTTTATGCTCAAATAATAAATAACAACAATATAGGGAATCTGTTTAGCTCAGAACATTTTCTTGTATGTTGGAAAGAGGATGTGGGAACTTACATATGGCAATACTACACGGTGGAATCAGCAAGAGCAACGCCCTTGATCCAGTTAAATCATAACCTCAGAACCACTTGTAGTGTTAACATTACTCAGAACTGTATTTTGGATAAATCAGGTCTATAACATAAGAGAAGAGTCTTTGGAACTTACATTAAATATATGACTTAATGTAAATTCCTTGTATTTCAGGAATTTGATTATAAAAATCAAGACAAAGTAATTGCAGAAAAATTAAGAGTTATAACATCAGTTTGACTGTTATTTGTCAATCTCAGCCACATCTGAGAAGTTTGGTCCAGGATCTAAGATAAGCTATTGGTAATGACTGAAAAGCCCCAGTGAACTTTTCCACTTGGTGCCCATTAGACAGAAGCCTGCTTCAACCGTCATGAACAGAAATCAGAATGGATGTGCTTTTATATCTAAGCCAAGAACCTGGCCTGACATTTAAGCAGTCTTTACCATGTTTCTCTTTACCAGATTCCTTTCATTCTAAGTGCACATTATAGCTTCTGTTTTCCTCATTTGTTTTAGAGGTGTTGGTAAATAGTTTGAAACTGTTTGAAGAATATCACTGAATCTGCTTGCAGCCACTAATTCACAGTGAATTAAAGTGAGGTGAAGACAGAGACAAATTCAAACCTGAAGCCTTGTCCCCCTGGCTTTCCTGGAAGTGATCCCTCTGCAGGACTGCCCAGGTGTGCTGCTCAGCCTGACTGGAGGAGAGCAGAGGAGTGCAAAGGAGGTGAAAAAAGTGGAAAGCCATCGATCTAAAATGGCTCAGATGATTTGGCTGATATGAGTAAAAGCTTCAGAATATAAAGGAGATAGAAGAACAAGGTCCAATGCTAGTGATCTGGGAGGGTTACATTGCCCGGATTCCATACATCTCTTGTTCACGTCTGTACATTCAGGCTTTGCACCAAAGCCTGCATTTTGCCCCATGCTTTGTATTTCAGGGCCTGAAGAAAACAAGCTTACAAAAATACCAGGAAGAATACATTGGAACGTACAGTGAGTTTAAGAGCTTTTGGAATTAGATCAGCTGTTGCTTTTGAACCTGCTCTGTGATATGTTGAAATCTCTTAGGGAATTACTTAGGAAGCTTTGCTTTCATATGTTTAATCTTCTGGAAAATCCTGATGATTACAAACAACAGTCATCCATTTGTCTTCATAATACCGTGCTACAGACTATCATAACCTAATTACTACAATTGTGTGTTCTGGCAACACTTCAAATGTATTTTGTAAGTATTTTTTTTTTCCTGAAGATCATTCTTCCTTTGCAGTTCTGAGTGGATTAAGCAATTGTGTGATGCTTCATTAAGAAAGAAACCCAACTCTTCAGTAAAATGCTTACTAGATATTTTCTTTCTGAAATTTGGTTGAAATGTATTTTACTAGAGATTGACTGAAATAAAGGTGTTCTAATCATAATTTGATTCACAACCTGGGATTACATTTTCACTGCTTTTAACAAGGAGAATGATCTCTTATTCCATGGGGCTTTTTAAAAGTTTAGATTTTATTTCAATGAGAATACACAAACACAGGCTGGAGAGCCTGGCCATGGGCTGGGAAGTTTGGGTAGGAAAGTTAAGAAATTATGATCTCAACTGGTGAGCCTGACTTTGTACTCCAAAAGACACCACCCAGTAACGAGACTGACACAACTGTGGCTTCTTCATGAGATAGTTTTTTCTTTTGAATGCCATCCCATCCTGAGTTGAGGTAATACACAGTCTGTGATGGCCTTAAGCTACTGAAGTATCTGCTGGCCACGGTTGCCTTTAACTTCTGCATGGTGTTCTGCCTCTGTGCTTGTTATTTCAGTGTCAGTTGTTTGCAATGCTAAAATTATGGCAATTGAAAGTATGATTTGCTTCTGCAAGTTTCCATTTATTTTCACGTATTTTCATCCATCGTTAGTAAAAACTCTAAACCCCATTTTATGCCTTCTGCTAGGATTTCAATAGGATTTAGCTCCTCTTCTACTAATTTGCTTCATTATTCAGTGTTACCATTAGTGATATTTAGTTGTTCCACAGACCATCTGATCTGTGGGGCTAAGATTTCTCCTCAGATAATTTTGCACTGAGGTAATTCCATTTACTTCACATCTGCCCCACTTGAGGAGAGGCACCCGCTTGTCTAGTGATAGGACAAAGAATTCCAGATGATCTTCCTCCTCAGAGAAATGGCATGGCATAACAGACATTCCTCTAGAGCAGAAACCCCAGATGCATGCTAGCAGTGGGAGCATGCAACTTTCTTATTTCTCACAACCAACTTACACTGCTTTCAAGTGTCTGTCATATTTAAGTGAACTGCAAAGACACACATACATATCCTACCTAAGAAGAGAAAAACTGCTAACGTGGTAAATGGAGTTAATTGCCTCGTTCAGTCCAAGTGGGAATGCTTCTGATCTAAATCCATCTACTGGAAATTCTCTGATCTTGGCCAATGTATGTTTGCTTCTCAGCTATTAACAGAGCTCATAGCTCTACTGTATTCTTCCTTATATCCACTTGCTTCGTTCTTACTGCCACTGTTGTAAAAAGGTTACTCTGTTATTTATTAGTTAATTAAATAACAGATTGTTAAAGTTCCATTTCCTGTAGGTCCAAAGTATCCTCTAATCTCAGTTCCATGTTTTTTGGCTTCTAGACATACTGTAATGTAAAACAAAAGCAAGCAGCATCATTGGAGAATTTACGGTTTCCATCTTGTTTTACAGTATGTCTTTTTCTTTGGGTTTTGAAAAATCTGTGGGGCAAATCCAAACCATTGAATAGCCCAATAATACAGGTTTCCTTTGTAATGTGCCCTCTGATGGTAATGCTGCAGTCTCTGGGTGTTCTGTATATAGAATTATGTTGCTTCACTTTTAGCAATTTCTGCTTCCATTTCTTCCATTGCAAGTATAGAAGAAAATAAGAATTTTATAATTAGGATGAAATTTATATTTCTAAGTTTCCATGTCACATTTGGTTTACATTACTGTGATATACTGAAAAAAAAAGCACAGAGTAAAATAAAAGTGATCTGAGGAGATGCAGGCAGGAAAACAAATGAGTTTTTCCTAATGGAAAAGAAATGAAAGATCAGTGGCATCAAAGGAGCAGCCATGGATTAAGATGAGTCTATTTAAACTAAACTGAACACTGCAACGAAGAGTATGCCATGCACAGTAAGTTAGCACTGGGAAGACAACATATTTGGTGATCTAATAAGTCTCATACTTCTAAATTGCATGATTTTACCCCCAGTAGAACCTTGTTCTCTTTGTACTTGCTGTTCAGCAAGGCGGTAATTACGCTAACAATGTGTCTTCTTTTTGTAGTTTTCTATGTGCAAATTACAGTGCAAATCTATTCATCATTTAAAAATATGTTGAGTGCTTTCACAGATGGGGTTTTGACAAGAGCAAATTTAGATGTTTTTTAAATGTTCAAACTTAGAACTTGCTAGGGAGACACAGATAGACACCTTCTATTTTGCACTGGAGGTAAGTAGGAAATATGTTACTCTGAAAACACTTAGCCAGGCAGATTAGCAGCAAATAGTTCTCTTTTAAAATCTTTCATGAGTCACATTTTTCCCCACTGGAGAGGGTTGTTCCTCAAAACGTTTGGTAATTGAGGCTGGATGGGGATCCGTAGTTCATTTAAATAATGAGAAAACAGATCCTGGAAGGCTGAGATGTAATTTCACAGAGACATTTTTCTTTCTGTCTTTCTCCTCAGATCACAGTAAACACCTGAAGAATTTTTTTCCCTAAAGTTTTAAACATCCATTCCCTTAGCAAGCCACGTGTAAACAACAACTTCTGACAATACCAAAATCAATACACAATCCTGCTGACCGCAGTGTAGTAGCATACCTCCTAAGAACTGCTTCCATTATACAGGTAGACACAGCTGTTTCCTAAAGCCTGAGAGCTTTGGTTCCTACTGGAAGGGCTTCCTCTGACTTGAAAGAAATCTCAGACCATGAACTGAAGGGGAATAATGCACTGTATAAAATGTAACCCTATTTTTTTGAAAAGAATTTTTGGGCAAATATTTGAATTCCAAGGCAGCTCTTCTATTGTGAGAGTTGGCCCAGAGATCCTTGTAAGCAAAAGCAGGACTCATGGACATATGCTGAGGGATTACATCATCCTAAAATGCTGACAGGTGCTTTGATTCTCCTCTTGTGTTTTTGAGACCACGTGTAAAATTCATATCCTCCCTCAACTTGTGGTTCAAGCTATACTTGTCCTAGGTGCAAAACAACAGTTCCACCAAGTCTGAGTTTGATGCACTTAAAGAAATCATTTGATGAAGAGTATTGTTAAGAAAAAGAAAATACAAGCAAATGTTGTAAATCAGCATGGTTCTGAATGTTGTCTGTTGGAAGGAAAAAGGTGGGCACTGAATTATCAGCATGATTCAACAAACAAAGGTTCTTTATGATTTATTATCTCAAATTGAAGTCCTGCATTTGGTTTTGTTTCTCTTTTCCATTTTAGAAAGTTCCAAATTGCAGAACACTGGTCGCAAGCAGTCAGTCTCTAGAAGCCTGAAGCACCTTTTTCATTCATCAAACAAGTTTGTGAAGACTCTGAAACGGTCTGTCATTCATTTTATCTTCCAAACATTTCAAGTTATTGCTTTCATGTAATAGTGAACAGCACCTTAAAAATAGATGTAGGCAAATTCTACTTTCAATGAAACAGCAATGTCTGAATAAACCTGATAAAGTTACATACATGTGAGACTGATGCTTCTGATAGGAAAATAATGCTGCAGTTCCTACTGAAATCATTAGCAATCTGTGATTGTAACTACTGGAAACGGATTTGAGTTGTAATGGGAAAATATCATGTGCAAACACAAAGGTACAGCCACTGAGGAATTGCTAAGTGAAGCCTCTGTTGCTGCTCAATAAGGAAACTGGAATTTTTTTCATTCATAATGAAAAATGCAGAGCTCAGATGACGTGTTCTATAGATACTAATATCTCATTGGCATCAAGCAGCACACCAAGAACTTTCTAATGCTTTTAGCTAGGTTTGCAGCCCAGCACGACCCAAACAACCCTTTGCCTTGATAGTTTATTATTTTTAGCAAATGAAAGTTTCTTAGGCTGGATTATTTTTTCTTTCATTGCCAGGAGCATTCAGTTTGCTTTTTCTTCTTTGTATTTTGATAAGAGTTTGATTCTTTCAGAAGAGTTCTCCAGAGTCTTTAAATTCCCTAAGGCAACTACTTAATGTATGCAACTAATTGCAAGGGTAAATATTGAAAGGAATGATCTCTATAAACAGTTTTGCAGATATGCTGGCCAAATTACACTCAATTACACTAATGTAAATCCATAATAACCCTACTGATTTCAATTGAGTTATTTCAGATTTGCTCTGAAGTAAATGAGGGCAAAACTAAGCCCATTAATGATAAAAAGTTTTGGTAGAATTTTTTTATTTCTAGAGAGCATAAACCCTCCATTGTATACTATTTACTCTGGCAAAACTCTTACTAAAGTTGATGTCAGTGGCTTGCACAGATTCATAATTCCTTAAATTCTTGTAGTCTCACATCATCTGAAGAGAGAGCCTTCCCACATATTTTTCAGAATTCACTACCTGAAGTTGCATGATCTATATAGCACAGAAGTTAAGATCAGTTAATTTGTTTTGCTTCCTGAGAACTTAAAATCTGTGATTCAGCAGCAAAAATTTGGCTTAGATATTAATAGACATGAAAGCTGTTTGACAATGACTCTTTTTTTCTCTAGGGGACTCTACTTATCTGTTATATTTTTTTACAAAGACAATCTATTAGTAACCAATGAAGATCAGATCCCAATTGTGGAAATTGATGACTCTCACAGTAGTTCAATTATGCAGGATTTCCTGTGGTTCACAAAGGTAACGGGAACCTAATTTCATATATTGCTTCTAAAAATGCATTGCTAGCCATGCAGAAACCTTAGCTGATCATTCTGAGCGCATTCGAATGCTAAGTGATGAAGTGCTTCATCTTTTACTCATGTTAAAATGTAATTTTCAAACAGCATTTATATGGGTACAATTCTGATTGAGTCGCTGACCACGGCACAATTAACTCTTTCAAATGTATGATCCTACATCAGTTGACTGCTGACTGGGAACAGAAAGGTTTTATGAACACTTAGAGGAAGAGCCTAAAAAAAGCCATTGGATGTTTTGAAGTTGGTATAATGGTTATGCCATCATTAAAGACATCTTCAAGCTATATTTAATTCCCTAGGAAACAGTAAATCAGTTTTACCCACTAATCTAAAAAATGATTGAAATAGGTGCACGGTGTTTACAGAATTATTTCTGTGTGATTTGATATCTGTTTTATGCTTATCTAGGCAACTATTGCCACCCACAGAAAATCAAGATGAACGTCTCTTGATTTTTCAAAGTCCATAATGCTTCAGTTTTATTTCTGCTTTCGTAAAAGCTGAGAACAAAAACTGACTGAACTAGATGTTTTTTTGCAGTTGTCTTGTATGTGGGATGATATCAGATGGCTGAGGCAGAATATGTCTGTATCCATCTCCTCATCAACAACACTTCAAGCCAGGCAAAAGATGCTTTCTGCAGCAGCACAGCTACAGGTTGGTTGCACTGCCTGTTTCCAGCTACTAGCTCCATGACCTTCCAACCTCCAATAGTAATTGTACTTTATTACACCATTTCTCTAGGAGAATGTTTTGATATTGTAAAACTTGTGAAGAACATGCTTTCAGTAGTGTGAAATTTCTAGCAGGACGACAACAGCTTTCATTAAATATTTACTTCTGTGAAAAAGAAAGAAGTTCACAAAGGTGTGGGCATGATCCTTACAGAAAAAGTATATGCAGACCTCACTCTCCTACCTTTTGTTTGAATGAAGTCACCAAAAAATGCCCCGAAAACTGTGGAACAGTCACAGCATTAATGGAGATCTTCATATTGCTTGGCTCATGCTTTAGCAGTATGGCCATCCCTCTTCTTATTGCCAGTCCATGCAATAAGCTGGCTTTTATAGCAGCTGTGAGAGCCAGATATTTCGTGGCCATTATTAAGAATATCTGTGTGGGGTTTGTTTTACATCTTTTGGCAAAGCAAGCTGTACAGAAGAATGGCCTTCCTGGGCAACCACCTGTCTTGACTGATTTCCCCAAAGTATCCCGAAATATATGGAATGCCAGCCTGCTGCACCTTTATTGGAGGACCACCTGTGTTAAGCAGCAGCTGCTTGCCAGTCCTTTGAGTTCTCACTAGAGACAGTTTTAACTGTATCTGCTGAAAGGTCCCTCTGGTGTGGTTACCTCAGCCTAGGTAGCACATACTCCTTTGGTTAGCTCGGTTTCATTCCCTCCCTAAGAGAGCATTGTTAGTATGCACAGACTGCAGTTTGAGATAACCAAGATTACATTGTGTTAACTGCTACCAGAGATGGTAAGAACAGAACTTAAAGCATGGAGATATGGCAGATATGCCCAGAAGGTACGTTGCTCAGTTGAGTTTTTGGCAGCATTACTGTCCTCATCGTTTGTTCTGTTAGTTTGGTCCCCTGATGAGAGCAGGAATTGTCACAGGTCTGCCAGCCTTTAACAGTGTGTGGCCTAATGGGATCCACCAATAGAAGGATCTCAATAAAGTTTATACGGTTGAATACATTTTAGTGAGGCACTTAACAGTCTGACTCCGCAGGAATTTAGGACAGAATGGAAAAGATCAGTGATAACACAGCTGCTGAGGGACTGGATCAGTGGATTCAGAGACTGTAATTTTGCCTGCTGTTACCACTAGACATCTAAGCAAACAAATCACAAGTGATGGGGTGCCAAGCAGAGCAGACACAAAACTTTTTTTAGTGCATGAATTAGCCATAATTCCCATTAGTAGGTTCCCCATCCTCTGTGCTGGAATGTCATTCACAACGCACAGCCATCAGTGACAATAATGACCTATCTGCTTCCATCTAGGCACATTCTTATGTTGCACTCAGTTTAACATCACAACGAGGCACACAGATTCAAAGAGAATGTATAGCAAAACCACCCAGTGTTAATCAGTGATGGAGGCTAACCTCAACAGGTAGAACAGTGAAGAAAAAGGATGTGGTATACAGATGCCAACAGCATGCTCTGGAGAGGGATGCTTAAAGCAGAAACTGCTAAGTTTTGTCACCAAAAGGTCAGCCACCATGCTGACTATCTGGAGTTTACAAACAATTCAATAATAAAGTTTATAAGTAAATATTGTCTGCTACATACACACACACACACAAAAATCAGGACAGTCTCTCTCTTTGCAATGCCATTATGTTACAGCACTTCCCTAAACATACAGTGTGCTAGATTGTGAATCTGAATTGTCATTTTAAACAACCCCCATCCCTACCCTGCTTACTGTAGAACTCTTGAAAAGTCCTGAAGTAATGAGCATATTTTAAATGTTAGGCATTTTTCTTTAAGACATCTGGGAATCTCTTCAGTGGCTGGTGACTGGACTGAGTATGTTTGCACCTATAAGCAGATGCCTTTCTGTGTGAGGAAAGGGATTTTGACCAAAATATGTATTTTATGTGGAGTCTTTTAAAATTACTTTTCTTTAATCCTCACATATTTTCCTGGAGAGCTTTGCTTTGGTAGTTTGTTAGTTTCTGCTGGTTTGTCTAGCACATTCCTGGTATCTGAAGTAAAAGAAAAAGGGTCCGTGTCCTTTCAAATTCCTTTGTGGTCCTTCATAAACACACCCCGCAGTTCAACTCCAGAACTATTTACATTCAGTGCAGATATGAGGGCCTCTTGCTTTTGTTGCTGAAAATAATCGGCATCATTTTGAAATGGACAACAACAAATTGAGGTTACGGTTAATGATCTTAACAGAAAACATTTGAAGTCTCCAATGTGAATTCGGTATCACTGATATGTGCTGCATCTCTCATTTAGGTATGCATCTAGCTCTGGGGTAAGTTCTAAGCAGAAGGACTTCATTGATACCAAAGGAATCACCTCTAGACCAACACCAGATGCTTTTGAAAACAGTATCCTTTACCTTTACGTAACTGGGTACGATCAGGACGTGGAAGTGAATTTGCAGCCTGCCCTTTTACAAAGGCCTTGGTTTGTAACAGTCTGACATTCTCTGGTAAACACTAGACTGAACACTACTGGATCAAATACTAAAGTAACTTCTCCTTTTGCCACTGCATGATGTGACCGCAGGGCAAGGATGTAAGAAAGGCTGTGTGACTGGTTTTTATTGAAGTCAATGGGTTCGACGTCAAGGAGCATAAGGTTAACTTTCAAAAATTGCACCTTCCTGACACACAATGAATAACTTTCATTTTATGATTTTCTTCTTTTCTAGAATTTGCTGGGAACTCACAACTTAGGCAGAGTTTTTTATGAGCCAATCAAGGATCGGCATGGCAATATATTGATTGTTACTATAAGAGAAGTGGAGAGTCTTTATTCATTTTTTAATGGCAAATGGATGCAGGTATCCAAACTACAAAGCCAGAGGAAATCCCTTTCAACGCCAGAGGAGCCAACAGCATTAGACATTTTGCTTATAACAATCCAGGTAGTGCTTTGCTTCTCTTAACTGTATGTTATTTGCTTTTGTAAAGCCTGTGCCAGAGCCCTGATTTTGGAAGATTCTTGTAGAATTTTAGGCCTTAGTCCAATGCCCAATAAAACTAGTGGCAAGGCTCCCACTGAAAGAAAAGACTTATATTACTTCCAGTGGGGCTGGGATCAGATCCTTAATATGTAAAATATCCATGAGATTAGAAAGAAATTACTTCAAAGTCCTAGCAGAGAATGGTGCTGTTTCTATCAGTCTTAGGAAGCTATGCTATAGCATTCCTTAGCAAGGGCCATAAACATTTAAAACTCTCTAGGATGTTCTTAAGCACCCATACAGACACTTAAAATTTCTATGCCCCGTAAGATTTTTCCACATAACCCTGAACACTGCATTTCAGTATAATATCTACTGTTCTACTTAATAAAATTGTTCTTGGGGGTTGAGTTCCTTGGTGCCTGGTATAGTTGCTACAGAATTCTGAACTGACCATAATCCTTCTTTAATTCTTCATAGCACACTCCTAGACTTCATATTTAGAACAATACCAAGGTAAGGACTGATCCCAGAAGGTGCTGGAGTTGTCAGTTCAGTTGACATCATTGACAGCCAGGGGTTTTCAGCCCTTCAGGACTCAGTAAATTCTTGTTAAATCTGTGCAGTTAAAAGCTGAATTCATGTTTTCTGTAGGTAGCAACTTACTGCTCAGAAAGTGACTGTAGCCAATCTCTCTCTTCAAATGAGTGGCAAAGTTACCTGAAATACTACACGACAAATACTGTCTCAGTCCCTTCTTTTGTCACTTCAGCTAGACAGTGATTGTCATTGTACATTTTCACATTTGAGGAACTTTCTTGGGCAGAGACTGTGCTTTTGGTACCAGAAACTGACAGGGAATCAAAATATACGTTACCAGCTTTTAGGAACATTAAAAAATTTCCAAAAGACAATAAAACCTACCTGATCTATGCTAGATTTACTGTATTAAAATGTGTTAAAGGTGTAGAAAAATGTCAATCTGGGCAAAAGTTTTATATTAGGAAACCCAAAATACAGGCCTGATCAAATTTCCACAGAGATCCTAGTGGAAAAAATGTTCCCCTAATGGTTTACACATTCCTATCTAATGCCCACCCTTTCTTGTATTACTTGTTTAATCATCGAATGGGTATTTTGTTCATGAAGTGCTTGTGAAAATGAGGGTCTAATTGCATTGGTCAGAGCCAAGCAAAGCACTGGAAGATAATTTGATGGTTCCAAGAGTAAAGGCGTAAGGCCAGGTGTCTTAATCCTCACCCACTGCAGGCACACATTTCTCAGGATGGCAGCAGATATCCTTTTTGGAATAGTTCCTGGGGACAGCTATAGGTAGCCTTAAAAACTTCTCCTGGCTTCAGTGAATATGCCATCAGTATTCATTCTTTCTGAGCTCTGTTTGTTGATAAAAATATTTGCTCAGAAAACACAGTCATTAATAATCTTTGCAAGCTACCAACTCCCATACTTAAAGAGATCTTCTTGTTGATAGCAGGGGATAACAGAAAGAGGTTTTCAAGAGATCTACATGCATTTCTCTGGTGCCAGTACTGGTTTGTGCAGCCTCTCTGTCTTACCTTCCCCAACTGATGGCTTTTTCCTCATGCCACCCTTCTCTATCTGTGTATCTACACACCAGAAATGAAACAGGGAATTTACCCAGCTAAAAAACAGCTGCTTTTTTGCTGAGTTGTTTTTCAGCTGACACAGTTCTCTGCCCCAGCTTGCTGCTGAAGACATCAGACGAGTGCAGGGGTGAGTGCTATTGAAGTTAATTTAAATACAACAGTTGTAGAAGGTTGAAATCACAGTTTTTTAGTGCCAGTCCATGCATGATGTGGAGAGCTTTGAGAACCTGTATGTGACTTTGGGTAGGAAGTTGTCCAAGGGCATCCAAACTACCAGAGATTATTTGTATGCTTTAGCAGTTGCTTAAATACTGGGAACTGGGCATACTGAGGACACAAAAAGACATCTATAAAATGATGTATTGCTTTTTGATCCCAAGTTTGTGACTTATGTGAAAAAAAAAAGTCTTTCTATGTAGGACTGTTTCTCTCAAAACAGGACATACTTTCCTATCACAAAAGAAGTCAGCAACGCCTCCCTCCTGGATTGTATCTGGGTTACCTTAAACTCTGCAGTTCTGTGGATCAAATCAAAGTCCTTGTGTTGCAGAAGTTGCCTAATGTCCTCTGTCATGTCAAAATCCGAGACAACAGCAATGTCTCCAGGTAAGTCAATACACATGAGTTTACATGCACACATATAGAGATAGAACTTTAAAGTCTAATGCAATTTTGTCATTGAAGAATTGTAGCTGCCTGCAAAGTCTGGCTCAGGTGTGTATCATAGACATCAGTGCTGAACTAAACAGATGCGCCGGTGTGATTACAGCAACTCTGAAGTTCTATCCAAAACAAACACATTTCAGCCCATGAGTTTCTAAGGGTGGTATTCTGTGGTCACTCACATTTGCCACGGTGGGAATGGTCTTCCATACATCTTTTATAAAGATGACAGCCTGCAGTCCATGATTCAGCTGTCAGTGAATTCAGTGTTCTCCTTTCTATTGATCACAGGGTGTTTGTGATTTTTCTCTTGTGCATTATCTATTTTTTCACTCTAATCCATAACAAACATACAGCATATTCAGACATGCTATCAGCTGTTGAACTCCTGAGCACTGGAAAAGCTGTTTCTCCATTTGTAAGGATTTATAACAGTTTCTGACTCTTGAGGTTTAAGATCAGGCCTTCACCTGGGAGCAGATCCTTCCACATTTATTATCCATCTTTTTTTTTCTTTATCATTTGACGCTGGATGCTTTCAAGACTGAAAAATGGACAAAGTGAACTAAGGATTTGATCTAGAAAGATGATTTGCATGTTTACCAGGTCTAGAACAGATGCATGTCAGATACATGATGAGATGCTCTTGCTTCCACTGCCAACCCTTAAATAAGGTCTGGGAAGGGGAGGATCCTGGATCCACCCCTTCTGATCACTCATAGAATCATAGAATTATAGGAAGGCTTGGGTTGGAAGGGAGTTCAAGGATCATCAAGTTCCAACCCCCCTGCCATTGCATGCACCTGAGCTCCCCTGGGTTGGTCCTGCCTTCCTGCCAGGTGCTCAGTCACTGGTTCAAGCTGTGACTTAGCATTTCCACTACAGATATGGAATTAGATATCATAGAATCATAGAATCCTTAGAGTTGGAAGGGACCTTTACAGGTCATCTTTGTCCAATTCCCCTGCAAAGAACAGTCATGCACAGCTTGATCAGGTTACCCAGAGCCTGATCCAGTCTGACCTTGAAAGTCTCCAGGGATGAGGCATCAACCGCATCTCTGGGCAACCTTTTCCAGAGCCTCACCACCCTCGCTGCGAAAGATTTTTTCCTTGTATTCTATCTAAATCTATACTTATAAAGCTTGAAGCCATTTCTCCTTGTTCCACAGTCCCTACTGAAGAGTCTGTCCCCTTCTTTCCTGTAGCTCCCCTTTAGATACTGACAGGCTGCTCTCAGGTTACCTCGCAGCCTTCTCTTCTCCAGGCTGCACAGCCCCAGCTCTCTCAGACTGAGAAGTGTTTCACCCCTTGGATCATTTTTGTGGCCCTCCACTGGACACACTTCAACAGGTCCACGTCCCTCCTGTGCTGTGAACATATGAACACAGTGCTCCAGGTGAGGCCTCACCAGCACAGAACAGGGACAGGATCACCTCCCTCACCCTGCTGGCCACACTGCTTTTGATGCAGCCCAGGATTCGGTTGGCTTTCTGGGCTGCCAGAGCACATTAATATATGGAAAATAAATAAATATGTGAAAAAGAAAACCTGGAGCGAGGAGCCTTAGTCAAATATTTCAAAGGCAGCCGGACTTTAAGACGTTAGCAAGGAATGCTCAGCCTGATGTACACGTGCTAGAAAAGTTAAGTTTTTCTATGTTAGATTTTCAACCACAAACAATCAGAATTGCACAATTTTAGAATGTTTTGCTACATGAGGATTAAACTATCAACAGATCCCGAATGCACATACGCTGAATTCCTTCTTGTGCACTGAACTTTTGTTATATTTCTAATTTTAACTCAACTCAACATACAGAGATGAGTGGGAATGGATCCAAACACTTTCTGGCTCAGAATCTGTGGAAAGTATGGATCATACTTCAGACTGCCCTACTCAATTGTTCTTGTATGAGCTCCAGATGGCAGTGAAAGCTCTCCTTAAACAGATCAATCTACCTCTGCATCAGGTATTTTCCTTTGTGGTATTTATCACCCTTTTTAAAACTGATTCTTAAGAACACGACTAAAGCTAAAACGTAACTTTAGAGTAGGAATTAAATGTAAATGTTCTAAGAAAAGAAAAGCAGAGAACCTTTCTATTCAGTTATTCTAGCTGAGGGGGGAAACACCTTCAAGTAGTTAGTTATTTTCCTGGATATTTGAACATAGAAGGTTTAAGAGACTAATATTCAAAGGTTTCTATTTCTGCATCTATTAGCATACAACTTTGGGCAGGTGCAAATAAGCACTTTTGCATGAAACTCGAGTAGCTGTGAGCACCTTTGCCCAAAGGAAGACAGGTATTTTAGCAGGGAAGAGGGGCAAATGATGATTCTTATGGAGCTAACACTGAGGGTGTACAAAAAAGCTACAGAAGACTCAGCACTGTGCAGCTCTTTCACACAAATAAAGACTCCTAAAACACGTAGGTTCAGACCTCTAGATTGCTGTGGGTGAGGACAGGTATCTGGCTTCTGCCTTTACATTTACAAACAGATGCATATTTGAATAAATAAAGAAGTCAGAGAGGATAATCTGTGATGTGAAAGATCCATGGAAAAACAAGCTAGGGAGTTTGTTTCTTGTTTACACAAATTCCACTTTATTTTGGTCTGCAAGGGTAAAGAGGGCTTACAGTAGAAGTAAATCATTTTTATATTCACTTCAAAATCTGTTTGTGCAGCTAAAAAGATGTGGCCTTAAAATGCATTAATCTGGCTCAACAATTCTTGTTTTTGAAAGGTTTAGGCTTTATTTTAAAGGGGGATCCATCAGTGCTGCACCTTCTAGCCTAGGAAGAGCTGCATAAGGCTCAAGTAAATCCAAAAGGGAGACAGGTGGTGTGCTGCCTTGTGGTCAGCCACTAATCCAACAGGGCTTTGTACAGGTCTCTGTACCAGCGTATTTTCTTGGAGGTTATAGCTTTTGTACCTTTGTTGGTTTGGGTTTTTTTTGAGCTAGGGAATAAAATATCGAAAGCAATGTGCCATTTGTTCTATAGGGTGCAGCTCAGCAAAGCATTTAAGCTCATCTGTTGTGCACAAGGCATAGACATAAACCTCACCTTGCAGTTAAGCGCAGTTATAAATGTTTTGATGAGTCAGGATTGAGCTTCTGTGTTACCAAATTGAATTTTTTTATTCAGCGGGTGTAGTTATGTAGTTCTGTTGGTTTTGGTAGGCAGAATCATGGGCAGTGACAGCGTTGCACTCCTCGAGAGAAGTGCAGCACTGCAGACAGCAGCTGTGCAGCAGCCTCGGGCCAAGCGCTGTGTGTGCCTTTTTTGCTCCTGCTGCAGCACTTGTTAAACCTTTTCAGTGCTATGTTGAGGGAGAGCTGCATATTTTTCTTAACCAACCCTAAATTGAATCTTAAAGGTTTTTAATTGAATCCATTTTCATGTTTTCACATAATTATGCAATCATAATCTTGAAAAGCACATGGCATGTGATCATTTTCTGCCTAATAAGAAACATAAATGTTGTTTTCAGGGGGGCTGTGCCTGTGTGTGTTGTTTTAGCGTGGAACATTGCAGCTTTAAATCTTTATTTTATGTAGTGACATGAACCCACATTTAGAGCCCCCCCACCCCCCCAAATATTTATGTTTTATAAAAATTCCAAGCTTGATGTTGTGCAAATTTTCTTTAATGTTTTATATCATTTGGGGTGTTGTTTATATAAGTGCCATGTTGTAATTCTCTCCTATTTCTTCCCCCGCGCGTGTCCCTCTACAGGCTAAGCACTTCCGTCTGTATACACAGGAGGTGTTGGAACTGGGTCACAATGTCTCCTTTCTTCTCCTGCTCCCCGCCTCAGACGACGTCTGCACTGCCCCAGGACAGAATAATCCTTACACCCCACACTCAGGATTTCTTAACCTCCCTCTTCAGATGTTTGAACTCGGTATAGTAGCTTGCTTCACCTAGAAATATTAACCCAGTCTCCTTATAATAAAATCACAAAGTTGTATCTGTTTTCCCCCTTGTCCCAGTGGAGAGTCAATAAATCACATGATGGCTTTGGCAACAACACTACCTATAACTGTGTACAAGTTACAGAGGGAGCAGAGCGGTTAAAGCATATACTGTAGCAATCATTATTGAAATGCAAAGCATAGAGCAAAGCCCACAGTTATCCAGTATGTATCTTCAAACTGGTTTGGAAGTTGATGTTCTTTAAAAATCAGAAATAAAAAAAACGTCGTGGCAATGCTGGGGTGTCAAAGCAGATGCAATAAAAAGCATACCTCTAAATTGCCACAGGAATAACCAGTTTTGAAGAGGATGATAGGAAGGATTTATATGATTTTTGCAGCTCCTACCTTTATATATAGATACCTTTGTTAAAGGTCTGAGTGGAGTTTCCCAGATCACAGTCATCTTTTTCTTCAAGGAATGTGGGACGCTCAGTCCTACTGCTGCAGCAGGAAAAGTCTGTTATCGTGAGAAATGCTGAAGTCCCACATAGAAGGAAGATGATGAGTAAGGGGGCTGCTGAGCCTTACACATTAGGCTCTTCTGTTTCTTTCTAAAATTGCTTGTTATTATTTCTTGCCTCTTCCTTAGAGAGAGAAAGAAAAGAGGCACAACTGATGGAGGCAGTACACAGGGAGCCACTTCACAATATGTCCCTCGTGACAGCTGGTCCTGGTGATGCATCTCTCTCAGGTGCTTATGGGACACCACCACTATCACCGTCCTGTTTCCTATATGCCATCGCTGGGTTGGCAGTCACTGGTGGAGGAGAACAGTAACTGGCTGCTAATGAAAAGTCTTTTAGCCGAGGTTGGGTTCTGCAGGCACAACAGATGGGTGACTTCCCATCATCCAGCAGCACAGATCTTACTTGAATCAGGCAGGAGCATACGGTTGTGTTTATGTCACATCTGCCAGGGCACACAGATTGGTGCCCGTGACAACTCTGGCTTTTATGCTGGCTGTGGGAGGACAGATGACAGCAGAGCTGCCATAAAATTATGGAGTGCTACAAACAGACAATACGTGAGCTGCTCTAGATGCTGCCAAGGCAGAGTTACCCCTTCAACAGAGCACTAACGTAATTGAACTAGAAGTGATAGTTCAGAGCTTTGGGTCGCATGGCTGTGGCATTTGATGTGACAGTAGTGCCCTGAAGCCAGATTTACAGTCTTCTTGACATGCAGCCTTGAGGTCTACAGTCAGACTCTGTGTATTCAGCACATTATTTCTCCCTATGAACGGTGACTACTGCATTGACTGTGCAAATTAATGCATGAAGTATAATTCATCTCTGGTGAAATTCGTCTCTATACTACAGGTCTTGCAAACTATTTAACTCTCATCATGTGGTACATAGACCATGGGTGAGGGCTATGCTCGCTTCTGGAATGCAGTTTGCATTGGGCTGACAAATCGATGGATAGAGTGGAGTGATGTGGTGCAAATAAACATGCAAAGAGTCATCTCTAAAATAGCAGCCTGTGTGCAAACCTCAGCTTAGCAATGTTGCTGCAATGGGGAAAAAGCTCGTGTCAGAATGGAAAGCTGAACTTTACTTTTTCTTTTTTTTTAATTAAAGTAAGCAATCATCTAGCCATGGGCAGATGACATTTTCTACATGACTTGTTATATATGTATCCCTGATGTTCTGTGAAGTGACTGTGATTCACATCTCAAATATTAGAAGCTTCCATTCCCCATTAGCTGGTGGCTACCAACTATATAATTGCATAACCACAAAAGACTACGCTGAAGTAACATTTGTTAAAGTAACATTAAAGGGTCTGACTTAAAACCACAAAGGCCAGAAACTTCAGCACTGAAGCTGAAACCGCGGCTGTAATTCACTCAAGAGTCCATCACATATGGCATATATACTGTGAGACCACACACTGCTCAGACTGGATCCCTGCAGTATCTAGGCATCATTGGGAAACCAGAAGGCAGAATTCTTTTTCCCTCACCTTTTTTGGTGGGATTTCTGTTTCAGATTCAGCTTTCATTGTTATGTTAGTGATGTTTCTGGGATCAGATTTCTCACTTTGAGAAATTATTACTTATCTCAATCATGTTGGTTGTAAGGGATGAATAGATCTATGACGGTTTTTGGTTTTGTATTTATGATAAGAAGAAATTATGCACTTTGCACTCGAAACACCCTACAAAACATCATGCCCCCACCCAGAAATGCAGCAGTATTAAGCCAGCTGCCATTCACTGCACTGACAAGATCACACTGTGTGCCTGCAATGGTGGGGAAGTATTTCTGAAAACTTGCTCTCCCTCAGCAACTTTGATGTATCTGCACTGCAGCTTGCAGAGACCACTGGCACGTTCTGCCTGAGCACATGAGGTTCTGCAAGAACATGGCATTAAGAGGCCAGGCAAATTAATGTCTGTGAAGCTCCATGTAGCTGTTCCATCTCTTGGCTCTTTCATTGGCAGCTCACACAGCTCTGTGCTACTGCATCCAACTGCACAAAAGTGTCATTTTGAGCTTTCTGCATTACCCTTCTGCACAACAGTTCAGAGGGGAACACATGATAACAACTAACAATGTTTTAATTGTTTCACCTGAACTGTGATGTCACTGAAATGCTTTTAATGCTGTCATTTACATCTGAGTTACTGATTTATGTGAGCCTAGGCCAAAAGAAAGTTATCGTCCTCCAAAATGGTACTTTTCCTCTGAAACACCCAATTAAAAAGAAAAAAGAGGGTTCAGTTTTCCAGTCATGTCACTACTTGCTTGATAAAAGAAATGATGAGCCTCAGAAAAGAGCCTTCTGATTAAAGCAATGGAGGGCAAAAGAGCCTCAGGAGTTGCACACTGAGGGCCTGATTATCCCTTCACATAGATATAAATTAGAAATGACTCTTTTGAAATTGATGAAGTAACAGAGTAAATCCAGTGTAAATGAGAGGAGAACTAGAGCCTGTATTATTTATTTCCAGCTTTAAGTAACCCATCCAGAGAGTTAATAATTACATTTAATAAAATTTGTGTTCTGAGAGCTAAGGATTTCATATTTCATAACCAGAGCATAACAGTGTTTCCTTTGCACTTGGTCTTTTCACAGTTCATTTTTGCTGTTACAAGGAAAAATTTATAAGCCTGTATTGCCGCCTTTCTGCTGTCATAGAGCTGGACTCTCTGAAAACCCAGCAGTCCCTGAGGGAAGCAATTTCAGACAGTGAAGTCGCTGCAGCCAAACAAAGACACCAGCAAGTTATAGACTACATACAGGTAATAGTCTGTTTCTGACTATTCCAAGGAGATTTTAAGGTGGCTTTCTTAAAAACTGCACGAGGCTGTAATTTGAAATCTAAATGGAGAATTATTCACAGACGTCATAAAAAGAGTAGTTGTATCAAAAGCGCAATTCTGCTTTTATGAAATTCTAACCCAGAACATGATTTCCTTCGTTGTTGCTTTTATACAAGGATTTTTATGGGTAAAATCAAATGACGGTCGTGCTAGGCTGTTACACAGAAATGTGTCAGCCTGCTTGTAAAACTCGCTCCCATCGAATGTGAGGTAAGCTATTGCCATGCAGGGCGTTCCATTCAGGAATGGTTTTTCTCTGCACTTTTGCAAACCATTTTGGTAGATAAAACCCTTGATCTTTGCAGAGGGCATCTATGCACCTGGTTGATCTGTCTTTCTACAAGTGAAGTGCAGATCAGTTTACAGCTCCATGCTTTTAATATTGCAGGCACCTTCTGTTGGAACAGGGGCCAATACCATCACTTCTCTCATTAATAACGTATTTGGCCCTTCATAATTATGAACAAGATGATAATATTTCTGTTTTTCCTTGCTCTGAATTTAGACCCCCTTTGCATGGTCTACTTCAGAGCCGTTAGAAACCTGCAGAGGATCAGAGAGGAATATGGCACTGTGCTTTCACATCTCCACTGCCTCCTTCCTCCTCATCTCCCCATTCTCACACTCAGAAAATCTGGTTTTCCCCCAGGAGCATCTGGGAAATTTTTACCTTTATATAGGCATATATTAATACATATACACTTCATAGACAATTCTGTGTTCCTTCTCTCCAGAGTCTTTAAGTCGCATGTAAATCATAGAATGATGCTGGGAAAATATAGAAGAGTATTTTAGACTTCCGTGTTTTGTGCTGAGTTATTGTGACAGTATATTAGCCTTGTCAGGTTTCCTCTTAAATGAAAACCAGCTGTATTCCACCTATTGGCAAAAATATCTCAGCCCACCACATACCACAATCTTCAGCGGTGACCACAAAACCGCGAGAGCAGTTGTGTGATCCTAGATCTAAGACAGTGTTGAAGTTACTACACAAACCAAACATTGTAAAGAGCAAGGGAGTCTACATGAATGCAGTTCTGAAAAAGTGTCGGGGCAGCTAACATGTAAAAGTATTTTTCAACAACAACAACACAACAGCAGATAAGGTAATCAGCATCTTTCCCAGAATGTTAGACAGCAAGACAAAATATCTACAGTCACTGGAACCAAAACTGAAGTTAAACTGTAATTTATATAGCACAGTGCTTCAAGCATTCTTAAATAATTTAAGAACTATAGTTCATTAAAATGACTGATTCACCGTCCTGTGAGATGCTGCAGAATGGCATCGCACAGAAAACACAAGATTTGCATTTCCACGAACTGGAAGCAGTGTGGTTTTTGTTCAGGGCTGAAGGAGGATTGCAGAAAGAAAATATGAGATCTCCAAAATCAGATAGATGAGAAGTTCGCTAACTGGTCAAGTAATTGTATCCTTTTTGTGGAGCTACACGTAAGTCTTGAAAAGAAGTTGGGTTGTGAACAAACACCTGAACCTGTGGTTATTATCAGAATTAACTCACTGGCAAGACACTGATGGTGTTCTGTTATCAAAAGACTCACAAGACCCACATTAAATTGTATCTTTTCTCTGCTTAAATGCTTGAAGCCATATCCTGCAATTGATTTTGGTACTTGTCTCTTATTGCCATCAACAGGCATGAATTAGAACTGTCCTGTGTGGGTTTATACAGTTAAAATGCATACAGACCAGAATAGCAAGGGAGAAAAACTGCAGTTTGTCTCACAGATTTGCTGTGATACCTCATGTGCATACACATGCACACATGTTCTTCTACTGTTCAAAAACTGGGTTTGATCTGAGCACTTTGCTTTTCAGTGTAATTGTGGGTTTGCAAGAATCCTTGAGACAACCTGACTTCATCCCAACGCAGAATGAAAACAACTTCCAAGCGTGCTACAAAATGGATTAAACTTTATCCTCCATCAAAAGACAGTTTTCATTGATTTCCATGTCAGAGCTTAGCCCTAGATTCATCCCTCCTACCTACAGATTCTCCATTGAGACACCTAATTTAAAATTTAGGCCCTAAGCAGAAAATAAATAAATAAATAAATAAATAAGCACTTAACCAAAGGCAGTTCAGACTAAAACCTGCTTCTCTCTGATGGCAGTGACTGCTCACCTAGTTAGGTTCTCAAAAGTACACTCTGAGGTAGAATTATTGTGCAGACATCATTGTAGTTTTTCACTATTTTTTTTCCTCAAAAGCAAGTCGATGAGATCTGGAGGGAGATGAGATGGATCACAGAAGCGCTGCAGTACGCGAGATACAAGCAGCCTGCAGCTGGCCTACCAATAAAGAAACTTGTGGATCTTTCAGAAGAACACTCTCAAAAGAAAGTCAGTTCAACATCTTCACATCTAGATTGTCTTCCCTCACCTCCTTCCTCACCTGAGGCTAGAAGTCAGAGGAGAAAAGCTGTAAGCGGTAAGAGAACCGTTTGTTCATCAAGCAAAATCAATTCACTTCTAATTAAAACTGTTATTGAATTTCATTTTATAAAAGGAGTAAATGTTTCCCATTCCTGCCAAACTTTAACAATCATTTTCCCAGTCATTTACCACTCAGTATCCCAAGATCCTTCTACGATCTTTACAACAATGTTTTTACTGTAAATTACTCAGAATACTTGCTTATCAGCAGACAACTTTGTCACCTCACCACTCCTGATCATTTAATGAACAGGTTAGAAGGGACAAGTCAGACCACTGACTTCTCCATGACCTCCATAATTACTAAGGTACAGGGATGTTCTTTCTCAGCGCCTCTCCCTGAGCTAAACTTTCCCTGCTCTACAGAGCATGCATGCAGAATAATCCTTAGCTCTGACACCATGTAACCTAGAGCATTATCCTGCTCTGCATGGGCTCACTTCGTTATTACTGCACTATACTGTAATTTACACTAGGTTAAAGTGAATAGCCAGCACGGAATAAAATCTCCACTTTTTTTCCTTGTTTCTAATATAAACTATGCACAGCCATGGAGCATCAATCCATTCTATCTGTTACTGATCCTTCAAAAACCAAAAGACAGCAGTGATTTCAGAGCCATTGTGCATTTTGGTCAACAAATTTGAATCTGAATTAATTATATTAAGTATATCTGATTTGGATTTGAACACAGTAATGCAGCCAATAAGGGTCGTTTTGCTCATCTACCTCCTTGCCTCACCTCAAGCCTCTGATATACACACACAGTTGCACCCTGCTCACAGTTACAGGGGTATCTGTAGTAACTCAGCTAACATCTTTAATAAAAAACAGAACGCGGATTAGACTTTCTCTTTCTCCCAAATCTTCATCTCTATGGAATTTGGTGAAAGCAAAGTAAAAGAAAACAGGTACTTTCAGAACTTGATCCCAATTCTAATTCTTCCCTGTATTTAACTGAATAGTGAATCCTCTTTGGTTTTCCTGACTCCACCACCACCTCTTTAACACATCTGTAAATCTTCTCTGACGACTGTCTTTGCTGTCACCTAAGCCCATGGAAAATTCCACAGAGGAAACAAATGTATACTTTCAGAATTGCAGATATCATTCTAATTAAGACCAAAAAAAAAAAAAAAAAAGGAAATGACTGTTAAGCATTTTCTGTGTTGTGCTTGTCTCTTGTCTTCTTGCTATTAATCAGTTCTCTTTGCAGATTCCCAGCCCTGCTCGGATGAAGAAGGCTGTTCAGAAGTATTCCTTCCAACTGACAGTGACTACGATTCCAGTGATGCATTAAGCCCCAGAGAACTAGACTTGATTTACTCCTCCCCACATGACATATCCCAGCAGGCAGGCAGTGGCCTGGGCGGTAGTGCACCCGATGTTCTCCAAGTCCACGACGTGAAGCCTTGCCTAACACTGAAAGAAGGCCTGACAGAGTGTAGTGCCTTTGATACTCATGCTGAATATTGCACAGAGTATATGAGCAACCTAACAGTGTCAGGGATTACGTCAAAAAGCATAGACAAGTCCTCTAGCTCCAAGCAGCCATTGAGCTTTTTAGGGAAAAAGAGACTAGGGAAACATCAACATTACAGCTACTTCAGCAGGCATCATCGTTGGCTGCGTGTGCACAGCGAGACACAGCCTGCCTCTCTGTCTGAAGGTGTGTATACTCAGCATCTCATGAGATCTTCAGATTTATCTCAAGAACCTACCTCCAGTGAGCAGTTACAGATTCCCATCGACGAGTCACGGAGCACTTTCTTACCTCATGCATCCAGCCTTCCAGAAGATGGAAAAGGCAAGTATGAGGAATCAAGGCAAAATGTCCATAGGATACACATGGAACCTTATAAGACAACATTTCTGAGTGAAGAGGGCAAATCCTGGGCAATGAGCATGCAGTCTGTAGAAAATGAGGATGTGCACAATGCTATGCAACAGAAAATGGGTTCAGATGATCCTGTGGGCTCTGCTGTCTCAGAAGTATTCAGCAGCACACTGTAACTCCAGATTTCTGCATTGCTTCCCATTGCTCCACAAGGAGGTAGTGAGCGTTATGCACATAGGGCCATACTTTCAAAACTACCTTTAGAAGTCCAGCTCCTGAAATGACAACTTGTGCCATTCAGAAGAATCCCAATCATTTGACTCCATCGCCAGATTCCCAGTCTTACAGCAGTATCTGCCATGATGCAAGCAGTATTACTTGTATGGGCAGTTTTGCAACCAGGGTCGCACATAACAGGATGCTTTATGGCTGCAAATCCAGTGATCAGTCTTTGCAGTTGTCTTAATTTCCAGATGTCTCTAAGCATGCAAAATTTTAAGCATGAGTGGTTCTGACCGCAGTGTAGCACAAATTGTAACATCCTTGGTGTCCTCATGTTAGGACAGTGTCCTAAGCCTCCATGAACCTGTTTTCCAGCATCTCCCATGCATTTTTCTTCTTCTCAGCCCTTTTGAATATACTGAGGTTGCATGTAACTGAAGTGCTAGCTGGTTTAGTAACAGTTATCCCACATTATCCAGCCACTATAGAGAACTGAGCATTCTTTCAGTATCTAAAAAATCCAGTCATCGTTAACACTGCATGCACAATCTCTGAATGTTGCCAGAGCCTGACTGACAAAATTATCACAACGTTTGAGGTTTTTTTCAGAAGCTCAGATTTCAAATGACATAAGTAGCAGGTTATTTTAAAGGCTTAAACAGGAGTCAACCTTTGAGGTCACAAGCAGACAGAATGAGTCCAGTCTCTCCAGAGTGAATATACACAGGGTCTAAGTAGGAGTGAATAGAAGCTTGGTCCTCTACCCACCACACAAGTGTGCATTTCTTTATGTTGCAGAGACTCTCAAACATCCACTGGAAGGAAATGCACCTACTTTTGTTCCTGATTCTTCAGTGTATGTTCAGGGGTATCTGATCACTATGTCTGAAATTGGGATATTCTGGCAATTCCCATTAGGGAAATTTGGGGTGCAGTTTAAAGCTACAATTTTTTGTTTGTTTCACCAGTAAACATTGGTATCCTTAGAAGAGTGCAAAACGGCGTGCTAGCATGCTGTACTTGTCTAAGGGCATATCACAGTTTTGTCATTTGCAACCTGAATAAGACTTAGAGTACTACAGAAGATGATCTCAACAAAGAAATCTATATTAATGAGAACCATAACATCTGAGTCACTGAGAAATGAACTAATGTGAAGAGAAACCCCAGCTGTTGCACAAGCTTTAATTTTTCTTATACAGTTCTTGAAGTTTAATTTTATGGGCCACATTCCTGCTGGTTAAATTCCCTCACTCCATGTTTGCGCAGCCTTCTACCCTTCAATTTTTCAGCCTCCAGGTGGATACATTCTAAGGCCTCCAATAAAGAGATTTGAGTTAAATAGTTGAGTTTACAAGTCCTTGAGGTGAAGGTAAGGATTTGGGCCCATGATCTGTGGTCCTTATTAAAATAGCACTTCCATAACCCCAGTGCTATTAAAATCCCTGTGAACTCAATCCATAAATTCAAAAATAAATGTTATTCACTATTTCATGCTTGGTCAGTATGCAGAAGCCAAGAAGAGCCTAAGCAGTGATATAAGGGCAGAAACTTTCTATAAGGTATTTACATTTGTAATTCCTCTTTTTTTGTGGGAAAGTTAACTTTTTGTACCAATGATATTCATAAGATGATCCAATCCTCAGTGAGGATGGAAACATTTCCATTCACTTCCAAAGGCTCCAAACAAGACCCATACAGAAAATTCCTGTGGGTGAGAAGATGGGGGAGCAAAAGTCTCCGTGCCAATTTGCAGCTAGAAGGACATGCATTGTATGTTGTATGCCACATGAAACTGCATGGGGAAAACCTGACTCACACGCCATAGAACCAAACAGTGATGTTTTACCATTGCTGAAGGCAGCAACAGCTTGTTACATTAGATTATGTTTGTTAGCAGAAGGCTGTTTGTCAGGGAGAGACAATTTTCTAGAATACAGCATCTAGCCCAGCCTCCCCTGACCTTTTCAGCCTCTGAGCAAAGCTGCCATGCAGCTGCTTACTGAAGTATAAAAACAGCAGTACACTGAGACCGAGTGTTTGTAAAATGTGATGGTACAAAACAAGATGATATTCCTAAAATGAAACCCACTTTGCTTTGCTTTGGCTTTTCAGGACAAACAGAACAGTGAGGGCACGAAGTAGCAAAACCTTCAGCAGAAGAACAGGTACACACTGCTGGATAGATAAGGGTGTAAAATCTTCTATCCACTCCTTCTGCTGGGCTTTTCCAGTAGTCATGTATCTAATACAGAACTGAGAAAAAGGTTGACTTTTCCCTAACTTTGCCTGCATGCGTGTGCTAAGGCAGAATTTGACTCTGGGAGTGCAAATGCCAGCCAGAATCTACTGCACCTTGATTTTAACTTTGCTGTATGGAAGTGGTGTTCACGTGACATCCTGCAGGGCATTCCTCCCTGGTCCCATTGCCTCTAGACTGAGGTTCTTTTCCAACTGTAACAGTCAAAATTGTTCTGACATCAAATACTTCTGTTTATAAAGCACTCAGTTATCTTTTGAAAGAAATACCTGTTTTTTGTTCTAAATTGATATCCCAGAGATAAATACATAGTAGAAAGAGATGCCTTTCAAGCACAGTGGTAACACTAATCGTAACACTTCTGTGGTTCTCGTAGGAAGATCACTCACACGTTTCCCAAGCAACTACTGCAATTCGGAAGAATCCTGTGAAATACAGCACTGTTACCCTCACCTCATAGAAGCACAGAAGGATTGAGTGACTGTTCCAAGTAGACCTTAGAGTAAAGGCTCACAGTAAGAAATCAAATAAAAATTAAGAATCCAGACGGTTGCTTTAATCACTGGGAACCCTTACTCCAGCTGGAGCTAGGGTCCTTCTCAGAGGATTCATGCACAGCCACGGGAAATACTGAGTTTCATAGCCCAGCACATACTTGAATCTCTTGAGTCAGCTCATTCAAATGAGTCTGTGCCCACGTACATCAGCTGAAGCTCAGATCTGAAGTGGGTACTTAGGCTCTGCAAACTTCTGGATAGCTGTCTTTCTTCACTAACAGCTTGGCACAGAACTTCTGTCCTGTGTTTTTCAGGGAGTTTATTTTCACCTGGGCTGAACCCAGCTCCTTCTAATTTCTAGGCATCACTTGGACTGGCCAGAAAAAAAACATACTGCTCTAACATTATGACCCCACAAAAAAGCAGTGGACCCTGTGGTCTAAAGCATTCCTGTTCCTGCTAGTAGAGTGCTAGATATAGGTAAACTGCAAGGTTTACACTAATAATTCTTTGCATCTGCAAGATGGACAGTTTGCTTGAAGAAACCTGTGGCTCAAAAGCATTTATCTCCTATGCTTGCACATGTTTTGCCTTGCCTAGATATTAATAAATAAGTAGATTTTCTACACAGTAAGGGCACGTACAGAGAAATATATAATTAATAATTCACTGATGAAGCATGAATATTTTTAAATACAGACATTAAAGGGAGAGGAGGAGGGTGTAACATTATGTCCTGAACATTTTATAGTGTATTGGAAAGACATGATGTATCTTCACATTTCTTATAGAACAAAGAAATGCATTAAGTTGCTGGTCAACTCTTTTAAGGTGTTTAAACTCATGGCTCATGACTGTTACGAAAAACTTCAATGGAGCCTTACTAACAACAAGGGTATAGTGTATTTGAAAATATGGTACACAACTTGGAAACTTACTCTGAATTTCTCTGAGGTGTTGAACTTTGCCATCAGCAAGAAGTATTTTTAGAAAAGAGACGGTGAATTTTCAGGCAACAGAGACTTCATCAAGGTGGGTCTCTAATTTTTCCACTACAGCAGAACATTAAATAGCTAGAATACTTTATTTGTAAGTATAATTTATCTTCTGATTCCGTGAAGGAGAATTCCTAAGGCTAAATCATGTCAGAGAAGTATGAAACAGAGCTGTTGGCCAGAAAATTCTCTGCAAAAAAGGGGCATCATTCCCCAAGATGAGCTGAGAGCTGTATTCTGGAAATGTGCTTTGGACAGTAGTCTCACCCCCTTCGTGCAGGCACAAACTACAGTTGTCTCTGCTGTAAGTGTTCGCAAAGTCAATAGAGGCTTTTTTGTTGATTTGACGAGGCTTTGGAGCAGACCCCATATGCTGCTGAAAGCTGTATGGATCCTACTAGCACAGAGATCACCTCCTCTCCATGTTGATGTTTATGAGCTCTTACCCAGCTGGCTGTCTCTCACACTGTGCTTTTGGGATGAAATAAGAGCCACACTAGAATATCTTCCTCAGCCTTTTTGTAACAAATCTTGGGCAAGATTTAGCCTTTAAAACAGTCATCCCATAGTAGGGTAAAGTGTCATTAAGCTTGTCTGTCACTAGGCTACACAAAGCCTCCTATTTTTGCTAGTCAAATAATAGGAAGAGATTTCTTAGGGTTGGCTTTTTTTGTTTGTTTGTTTCTTTTGTTGGGGTTTGTTTATTGGTGTAGCACTAATTACCTTCAAACTGTGAACTGTAGTAATTTATATTTTAAGCTAAACGCACAGACTTTTTGTGTTTTACTTTAAATATAAAGGTCAGTCCGGGCCCAATCCTGCTTTCCTTGGCCCTCATTCCTGGGTCTTTTGCACCAATGCAAATCAAGAGTAGTTCCACTGCAGCTGAGCCAGGTACCCAGCCGGCCATAAGGTGGGACAGCGCCATGCGCCCTCCAGGCGGCTCAGTGCCGGCCTGAAAGCAAAAAACAATATGTGTAAGGAAGACAAAAGGGTTTTCATCTCACGTAATGATCCCCTGGATGCCAAAGGGACTGTTGTCTAAGCAAGGTTCAGAGAGCGAGCCCACCCTGCTGCTGTGTGCTACTGGGAGGGAAACATGTGGCAGAACGCATTGCTACGTTTTGTAATAGGGACCTAATTTCTCTCCCACTTTATGCAAATGAAGTGATGTTTACTGAATGCTATGGGAGTTCCAGTGATTTCACTGAAAAAATGAAGACCGTTCAGGGTTACTGGGGAGCTGAGGGAGGGCAGGAGGGGTTGTTTGCTTTTTTCCCCTCAGAGAAAAAGTAATTTAAGTGAAATGTGCAAGGCAGTGTTTAATTGCTTCCTGCCTCGTTTGTACATAGCAATTTGGCTGTTTATTGGTTGTCTTTGTTCAGATTTTTATTGTAACTTGTTGCTATATATGCGACCAAGCGTATGTTAAACTTTAAACTTCGGTATATAATAATGCACAATTTTATGTGCTTTAAAACTTTGTAAATATATAGAGGAACAATGTATGCTGCGCTAACTGCGATCCTGGGACTTGACACAACAATATTTTCATGCATATGTACCTACAAATGGTTTGAAAATAGCAAAATATATATTGAGGATGGCAATGAGCCAAGAGTAAATGAGTGCCGTATGACTCATGCTTCTTTAATAATTCCTGAAAGAGGCATGTATAGTACATAAAATAGACAATAAAAATAATTTTCAAGACTACAAATATTTTTTATAACTTCAGATATTAAATACTATTTTAGAAAAAAAAAAGATTGGTTGGTAAAAGAAGTCTTAAGTTTATTCAAGTGAATCATTGTCATAAAAATGTTCTTAACAGAATTTTTTGTTTGATCTGCTATCATAGAAACCTGGCTCTTTTAAACTTCAGAAGACCTGAAGTGCTCTTGTATTCTTACCACTCCTACGACCTTCTGAAATCATGTCCTTCAAGTCTGCTCCCTCAATAACCAAAAAAGATGCCTGTGCATTCACACCACCCCACAGGCCATGTGTGCTCGTGTCCCTTTTGAAATAGGTTCCATGTGACCATCACTGAGTATCCACGCCTGTCAGCTTTGCACCCAGCGGAAATCCCACTGCAGTTTGTGTTCTGCTCTTTTTATTGGAAAGGGAATTTTTCTAAGGCCAATCTTTCAAACACGGTCTCCAAATTTTTATTTTGGTCCACATAGTCAGAAATCTACCAGACAGGGGCATGGTTTCCACAGCCTGTATGTGAGAGCAATCTCCCAGCAAAAAAACAACAGGAATTGAAAATCATTTTGCAGAAACATGCATGCCTTAACACAGGCGTGATATCTGGGCAGTCGGATCTGTGGTGGCATCCTTCCCATGGGTGCGTTACACCTGCAGAAACTGCTGCCATACCAGCAGACGTCTGTGCATCAGAGCAGTGTCGGCACAGCCATCCCATGGCTGCACACCGGGCACATTTACAGTGACAACCAGGCAGAATCCGCTGTGCATTCCTTGCGTGAATCTGTGCTTTCAAGCCACATTGTAAACACGCTGCATTGAGAGTATATATAATCTGGTTGTAGTCGAGAAACACCCCAGATATTACCTACTGATGGAATTACCTTATAAAGAGAAACACACTCTTCTGTTATTATTCTGTTTTTCACATATCCTTATATGAGGAAAAGAAAAGCACCACAAAATTTCTCATTTAGTATAAATCTGGGTTAGTGTATTTAAGCAGGAGAAATAAGAACAAGCCTGTTTTGAATGCTGAAGGGAAATTGGAGGGATTCTGCTTTGGTAAAGTTTACCTTGTTTCAAACATGCACAGGTTGCTGAATTTGTTTGGCTGCCATTGTGCCTGAGCCTCCTGACACCTCATGCACTCTCTCCCTTCTGTACAGATAATGGCAGAATTGGAATAAGTGACATGGCCAAGGTCACAGAGAGCTTGTGACAGAGCAGGGACACCATGTTCTGGCTAGCATCCTTCCCACATCATCAGTGCACAGGTATATATGGGAATGTAAGTGTGGGTGGATGTTTGTATTTCAGCCATGACACGCCAAGTCAGTGCATCCAGCCGGAATATCTGTGGGTACTTTCACACATGGAAAATATTTTAACCAAAACGCAGCCAAAGCGGAGTTAAATAAGGGAGCAAAGTAACTCTTACAATGGTGGTCACTTCTGCTTCCTTGATTTTTAATTTCAAAACATTGTTACCACATTTGCTAAGTTAGTGAAAAGCAACCAACATGCAGGTGTTTAGTCATGTGCAGTAACACTGAGAAATTAGATAGGAGAAACAGCACGAGGTAAAGAAGGATTTCTTGTGTGCATGTACTCACTTTGATGCACTTTGCATGTACCACACATTTTTCAGGCCTGGTTGTTGACATGTTTTGCTTGCCCAGAGCTAAGAGTTGTTCTTTACATAAGATAAGTAGGTGAACAGCTAATTCCTACAGAGCTTTATAACAAATTTGCCATGGGTTCCTGAAGGACAGTGCTGTTTTATAACTGCCTCTGCATTATACACTGCTTTACTGAAATGCTTATAAGCCAACTGAAAAGAAGGCAGCAAACTCTTACAGGCATGTTTTTCACTTGCTCTTCTGACAGCAAAAGATCACCATCTTGTTGTTCCATTCCAGTATATTAACTTAAATGAACTGTCATCTCTCTGAACAAACTAGCAATGTATTTTTTAATTCTGCCTTTAAATAAATATTTGGGGTTTGATTTGAGTTTCTTTGTTTGTTTGTTTAGCGAATACACAAAAAACCTTTATAAATAACCTTCTCCAATCTCTTTCCCAGACTGCTGTTTTCAAACTCTCCTTTCAAACCAACATATGCTCATTTCAAAAGGAGTTGCTTAAAATGCTTATTTTGTCTTAGTTTCTATTTTATTTATAAACATTAATTAATTAGCTCTAATTAATCAGCAGGACTTTTGCTTCTTATCTGTGCAAATACATGTAATTATTGTGATTTTCAAGTCTGTTTTTATTATGGCAAACGTGAAGGACAAAAATCAAGTTGAATTCTCCCCTCTGCTACTCACCTGCTACTAATTACAGGGAGAAAAGCACTGAACCAAACAGCAACTTTGGAGCTTTATAAACTAATATTAAAGTACATTTAAAGACAGGACAGCCTTTTTCTACCAGTAAATGTTAATGCTTTCTCTTGGAAATATCCAAACGAAATCTTTGAATTTGGTGAGGTGGGCATTCTTGTGACTGAAACGATGTGATATTTCCAACATGATTTATTTCAGCCAAATTTGACTTCTTAAAAAAAAAAAAGGCAATGCCAAAGTGGTGTTTGTCAGTGCTGTTCGTAATCACTTTGTGAAAATACGAGAGCAAAACATCTCCAGTGTGGATGCCTTCATTAATAGACCCACAGTAGGCAGCCGGCCTGTATCCCATCTGTCAGACATGCTGACTTCTGCCACTGCTGCTGCTTTATGGGTGCTTGGAGCACCCCTCACTTCTGACAACCAGTGCTTTTATCAGTCACTCCCACACACGGGGCTGTGGCTCTGCTTCCCCTCAGCTGCAGCCGTTGCTGCTGATTTTGCCACTTGCATGGAGGCTCTTCACGAAACCTGCATGGCCTTTACCTTTTCCCATAGCGCTTTAAAAATGCTTGAGAAATGAAAATGTTGCCTTTTTGCTTGTCACTTTTTTCCCCCTGAAGTGGTGACAGAAAGGAGCTAAACCAGGACCTGGGCTTGAATAGCTGAATGTGTATTCTCGTGGCAATGCAAGCTTTGAACCCAGCCCCAGAACAAGGCTGTTTCCATCCTTCTTTGGGCCACGCTCGCTCCTTCCCCACTGTGTGCCCTGTGGGCTCGCTCTCAGCCCGCTCTCTCTCTCGGCTCCATCCTGATCCCTCTCTTCCTCCGCTCTGAGTCACGGGAGCAACAACCCTGCCTGCTTCGGCCCAGTCAGTGCCTCAGCTGTTTGGGTAAAGCCCACGCTCCCGTGGGACTCACGTTTGAGTACAACCCCAGGATTGTCAGGGCTCTGGCTGGCAGTGCTGCCGAGGGGACAGTCTAAGGCTCTATTTTAATCTCCTGGAGCCCAGCCAAGCACTGGAATGGAGCTGCCAGCACGAGGGGGGCCCTCCTGCTCACTGTGCCTGACCTCCCATCAGGAGAGGTGCTGCTGTGTTCCTTCTCGCACGACTAGGGCCCTTTCATTGCGCTGACCTCCCATCACGAGTGCTACCGAGGATCCAGCTTTGACTACTGGGGCTCAACCCTGGCTCTGCTCCAGCCCACGAGCCGCACGCTGCTCGTCTCCAGCCGTGCGAGCGCCGCAGGGTTCTGCTGCTGGACGTTGCCCCGCACAGTTCCCAGCTGTGACGCGTCATTTCGTTTGGGCGGAAGCGTGCGACGAGCACCCCTGTATGGCTGTGGTCCCAGCCTGAATCCACAGCGCAGGCGTCAGCTTGACAAGCGCCACACGCCCGGGGCTTTGCACCCACGGGCAGTAATAAGGCGAAGACGGCACTGCACTGTGCTGGGCGTGGAGGAGCTCTGAGCGCACCTCAGCCCGCCCTGGACACTCAGCACCGCGCAGCGTTCTGCAGCCCCACCTGCTCTGCCACTCGGGCAGCACGCGGCGGCACCTCGCGTCCAGAGCGGCTGCCCCGAGGCCCACACGAGCAACAGGCGTCATGCGACGCGGGCACAAGGCTCCACAGCAGTGCCTGGCCTGCAGAGCCACACAGCCCATGGATGGGACGGCTGTGTGCTGGTGGATGGCTGTGTGCTGGTGGATGGCTGTGTTTGAGGGATTGCATCACCGCGGGCTTCTGAGTGGCTCCAAACTCAAGATGCATATTTTAAATCTCCCCTGCTGCTGCCGATAATTTGTTCCATATTTACCGTGTTACTTAGTACTTGCAAATGGGTTGGGTTTTTTTAGAATGTAAATGTTAATTAAATTACGGAGCCGTGGACGCAGCAGGTCGGACTCACAGCTGACCCTTCATGCCTTCAGCATTCGGCGCTGTTGACTTCCCTCCACATCCAGCCATTGCACCTGAAAAAAGCTGGCGCTCTCTTTGCTGCGTGAGCTCAGACAGATCTGGTGCTGCGCTGTGCTTCGTGCCGCCATCGACTCCTGGAGGCTTTCAAAGGATGGGGCTATGAAACTGCATTGTTTGTTAAAATATAAATAGCTGACATGTAGAATGTGCTGTTCTGGACTTAATCGAAGAGCTCAGTCCTTATGATACCCGTGTCTGCGAGGAGAGGATTGGGTAAGAGTCTAGGTAAAATAAAGTAAGATAAAAGGCTTAATACCACGGGCTTTTAAAACCACATTTACTCAGCAGGAGTTTGAATGGTAATATTTTTCCTTAAGTAAATCTTAGCAAACTCCCACTGTATCAGAAAAAGGAGTGTCTCAGAAAAAAGCTGTCTCAAGCACACATCTCCTGCGTTCTGTGGCACTTTCATCCAGTGTCCAGTATTGTATTTGTAAAATCAACTGGAGAAAGCAATAGTAGAACTAGAATAGACTGTCCTTTATGCACTCGATGATAACTTTCACTTTGGAGCAAGTATGAAACCAATGCATTTCATGCTCGTGGGCCTGCTAATGAGCAAGCTGGTGAGAGCTCCATTGTTTTTATGGCAGACAGATTTATTGTTTTACTTTCAACATGTTATATATTATTTGTTAAATCTGTTTACAGAAAATCAGTTGAACCAATGCTGAGAAAAAATATTTTCCTTCTGGCAACTAATTTTAAAAACAAACTCAGGCTTCACTTCAGCGTCCACTGAAGCCACAAAAGTAGAGACAGGTCAGCTGTCTCGAGCGTCAGCTCCCTGATTGCTTTCCACGTTGGCAATAAGCTGGTTTTCAGCTTAGCAATCGCATTTGAAGTAGCAAATGTTGCCCGTGGAAGATGTTTTTTGTATTGGGGCGGTTTTTAAATTTAAAAGTACTTCTTGAATTCTTTTTCACACTGGATGATACCGTGTAGGTGTTTCCTACTTCAATATGAAATCTGTGGAAAAGAACCAGTTGTTCCCAATCCCTTGTAAGTTCATCATGTCTACACTTGGTATGTTCAGCACAGGTTGATCTAGTCTTGATGATGTAACAGCTGTCTCCTCTGCTTTAATGCATTTAGAAAGTATTTCAGCAGACAATGGTACCTGATCTCAATACCCTGCATGTTGGCAGTCACTGAAACGAGGCATAATTCACCCTTAATAGCTACAGATTCCGCAAATTCAGCCACATGATGCTCAACAGTTTACTACCAACATTGTATTTTCTGGACTTTCATAACACATACTAACTGCCATTTTGTGATAAAAATCAACAGCTGTGGGAAGACTGGTGCAGCTGGGCTGTATGTGTTCTGTCATTTCCCTGTCTAGTCTACTGAGTTCTGCTGGAAAAGGCTGCAAAGATCCCAGAGCCTGAGTGCTATGTGCAGGAGCAGGAGCACTGCTGGGTTGGGTTCCTCCAGGAGTGAGCACTGTGACCTCACCACCCCACGCTCACCTGCTGTGCGTGGAGCAAACCTCCATCCCTGGTGCTCTGCACTGCAGCCAGCAGCCAGGGGACACCTGTGGGAAGGACGTGAGAAAGCTATCGGCAGCCTGAGTGATCTTGACTTCAATGGTGCAGCTTGAGCAAATACACAGCTCCGGCTCCGTCTGTACTCTCTTCCTGGTGAGAAGGCGCAGGCTGGAAGTGCAAATAAGCAGAGTTTGATGCTACTTTGGTGTGAAATGATGGGGGACAGGCAAAAACACTTACAGGAGCTCTAAGGCTACAGAATAAATGGAACCTCATGTTTGGAAATGAAGTTGAGACAGCACATCACTTTCTAAAAGAAGTGAAGGGCGCTGGAATTTGGATGGCCTCGGTAAGAGCACTGCACAGATAAGAGCTCTTCTGGGATTGCTTTTGGCAGAGCCAGATGTTGGCAGAAGTCAGCTGGCGTTGAGTGCTTTAAAAATCCCACCCTGGCCCTTTTAGTTCTCTGGGTAGTGCATTGCCAGGCTGCGTGACTTTACACAGCAGCACACCTTTAAGCACTTCCATGCTGGTTTGCAGTATTGATTGGTGCTCTCCTCACATGCTCTTCCTTATTCGTCTGTAGGCAGGTTCATAAATTATCTGCTCGGGTTTGTTTTGCTTAGGTGATTTCTTTAAACATGCACAGACTTAGGTATTTAGTCAGTGTCTTTATCTCTTTAAAGGCATTTGCTCTTGCATACTCTCACTATTAACCTTTGGCTAATGGTATGGCACTACTTGCCATAAGGACTGCCTGCTTGCTATGCTTGCTGTGGCCACGTAGGTGCCCCTTCTTCCCCATTTCAGGTTCTCCACCAGAACTTTGTTGGCCACAGTGAACAGTTAAGTAGCTAAATGTCTATCCAACGACTGCCTTTCCAAGTTAGCAGTGCAAGCATATTTTTGTAAAGAAATATGCAGCTCGACTTGTGGTGGCCATTGAGAAGCCGAGCTGCAAAAACATCAACACCACAAGGACACAATATTTTTCTCCTGATTACAACACGCTCATTTATTTTGGAATTCTTATGCCAGCTGAGGACTACAGGGCAGTGACAGTACAAGAGTTGTCCAGATGCCAAGGAAAAGAGAGAGCTGTATATGTACTCCTGTTCTGAAATGGTGGAGGGAAGGGAGAAAGGCTGCGTGAGGATTTGAAAGAATACATTTCCATAAACGTTTTCAAGGGATCCCACAGGCTGCTCCTGCAGCAGATACCTGCCGTGCTTGGAAGCTGTGTATGAGATCTGGCTGATGCTGAATTCTCAACTCTTGTTCACTCGAAGAGAATGCAGAGATCTGCAGGTTCAGAACAACTGTTCTTTTTCTTTTTTTTTTTTTCCTTTCTTTTAAAATTAAGAGAAGTGCTTACATTTCAAATGAGCTGTGAAAGCCATCGCAGAAGGTTCTTGCGGGAGCAGTCCACAGCTGGGGAGACAGCGGCTCTACTGCCCGACTGGGTTGTTTGGGAGCAATGCAAAGAATAAACAAACAGCTGGAGGCTTGGCTTTGTTTCATGTGGAAAACGCAAATCATGCCATTCTGTGGTACATGTAAGGCAGTGATTTTGCCCCTTAATATATGATCCTCTCTGTTTGAAGGCCTCTCCATCATTCAGCATCCTTTGAAGCCTTTCGATTCCCTGGCAACTCTCAGCAGTGACTTATTGAAAGAGACTGCGTCCATCGGAACGCAAAGCTTCAGGCATGGGCTGGGCAGGCTGCAGGACCACGGCATCTTTATCTGCAAAACACTTGAGCCAAGCACAGGTGTGCTGCAGCAATTCAGCACAGTGTGTCTTCTATTGTGTTCCCTCTTGGTTTTAGATCAGGCTGTGCACTTTTGTAGGGGCAGGGACTGCCTTTTTCTTATGCATTGGTACAATACCAAACATGGCTGCTCTGTGTCTGAGCTCTGAGATATGACAACGTATCTTTGAGAGGATATATATATATGTTATCTTAATGGGATCATCATGGGTGTGATGTCGCTGTTATGGTCGGAGAAGTAAGACATAAATGATCTACAGACAAAATTACTGAGTATCCCCTGATTGTGGGTGTGCTTATCCAAGCCACCTAAGAGCTGACATTTCATATCAGTACTTTATATGTTCAAAGCACGGTTCCAGCTGGCTTGAATTGCAGCTGTTGTGAATGCACTCCCTGCTATGAACAGAGGCTCAACTGAGGCTGCATAGCTTAAGCATTGTAGAAAATGAGGCATATCCATCAAGTGGCCACCTGTGAAAAGCTTTCAGTGCCGTGCATGCTGCCACACTGGGATTCTTTGGCAGAACGCGGGGAGAGAATTTGTTTTGCTGGGATGATGTTCAGTTCCTGCACTGCTTTGCTCAGAGTCTCCCTTTGCACAGTACCACTGTCAGGTGTGTGAGCAGCAAGCTCTGGGGCACAAAGCAAGTCCACCCAGCGACAAAGACATCCACAGCCTTGGCTCAGGTGTGAGATTAGTCCTGGGGGTGTTTCTCAGACACTAAGGGACCTGGTACAGCGTGGTTCATTGCCACGGATGTGTTTGTTCCATGCTCACACAGAGGCCCTTCAGGCTCGCTGCTCTGCATAGCACCCTGTGCCCTGCTCAGGGGGCAGCACAGGGGCTGCTCCCCACTGCTGGTGGGGAGGAACAGCAGCAATTCAGATGCAAAGTAGGAAATTCTACCAGCGGTTATTTTAAATTTAGAAGGCTGCTTCTAAACTAATTTTTGTCTGTGTGGTGTTTCCTTTCTGTGAGGATTACTTTGAGAACTTGTGCAGAGAGTAACCAGTATTCCTCCCTGCACAACTGTTCCCTGTAGCTGCATTCTTAGTCCTTCACACTCACCACCAGTCAGCAGGGCCGGCAGCAGCACGTCTGCCACTGCCTTCTGTGTGGCTGGGATCAGCCCTTCTCACTGACAGATAACTTCCCCTGCAATGAAAGCAGGAGATGCCGTGAGGCCGTGCAGCCTCTCTGCCAGTATTTTGCTGTGATAAAAGACATGAACTGTCCTAAGCGAGGACTGCTCAGTTTTGCTGTTTTCTGACCTTGTGGTGGCCAGTTCTGTACTCTATGTGCCTGTGTGCTTTCATCTGTCTTCTCCCTCTTTTTTATCACTGTTGTCCACTGAGATGGTCCAGAATGCGGGGCCTGAAGTGCCTTCAGCACACACAGTGCCTGCTGCAAAGCAATCCTGCTTACAGGGCACCAGTGTTCAGCGATACCTTTAGCTGAGAAAGCAAAGTGAGCGACTGAAAGGAGCTGAACTCAACAGTCACTGAGCACATGTCAAGTGCACATATCACAGTGCAGAAAACGTGCACCAGTTTGTATGAAATCTGTTGGATTGCCTTTCTGCAGTCTGTGATAAATCTCCATATGAAATCACAGCTATCCTTGCGCACCTCTCCACATGTTCACACAAGGTTTCGAGAGCAGCCTTTCAACAAGGAGCTGCTGTTTTCCTGTGTTCTTAGTCCATAACACAAGCTCTTACCTCCTTTTACAAATGTTTGTTTGCCCACTGAATGGAGTTGTTTGAGCCGATCAGACCAAAGTCAGCTTCCAGTATGAGCACTGCCCGGCAGTGCTCTGGGTTCTACGTGGGATCTCAGAACCGTGAATTCAGTTTTGGGGGCTGAGCAAGCACACACAGCTGCATCTGGCTCCTGCCGGTACATGACTGTGCAGGGTGGTGATTTGGTGACAGGGACCTGGACAGAAGCTGCTCCCCAAGCTGTTCCCCAGGGCACTGGCAGCGCTCAGCAGCAGTGCTGCAGCTCTGGGCATCCACTGCCTTTGGGTGTGCATTCTTAGCAACTGCACATACATGGGCACAAGGGAATCTAGGTCTGCCTGCTCTTTGCCACTGTCCTTTGCCACTGAAGTCCATGTGAACTTTTTCTGTCCTTTCACGGGCTTCTGGAATGAAGCCCTCTCCAGCGTCAGGATATGAGCTGCGGGATCAGGCTCTTACCTTGAGGATCTGTGCACTGAGTGCCTCCTGTCTTGTCTGTGTAGCTGCTGAACTAATCGATAGACACTTGGCTCGTTACATTTATCCTCCCAAGCTGAGGGATCACGCACCAGTGGCATTGAAAAGGCTGAATGATTTGCCCTGGTTCATGCTTTTGAATAAAATTGACAGCTATGAGATGGAAACGTTCAGCTCTTTTTTTTTGTTTTTTGTTTTTTGTTTTAATTTGCTGCAGGAAAGATTTATCGGACAGAGGTGACATCTTTGACCCAGTTTTGTCCTGCTGGGGTTTCTCTGAACGCCTCCACGAGCTGCAGAGGGAGAGTTGTCCCAGTGCTGGTGTATTCAGGTATCTCTTTCTCTCCCCACCACAGCCACGCTGCTCTTCTGGCTCTGGGATGCTCACTGGCTCCGTGCTGGCAGCTGGGCCTGGGGCAGCCGGGCACCCCGAGGTGCTGCATCCTCCTGCAGAGAGCCAGAAGGGACGGGGAGCCCTGGGGAGCTGGGGGCTGGCCGGGGGCTGCGTGCCTCGCAGGGTGCCGGCGGCCCGCGGGCCTGGGGGCAGGGCGGCTGTCTATTTTTAGTGAGGGTTTTATAGAGTGGATCCCTGCGGTCTGGCTCCACACTGAAATATTGTCCTAGTCTCAATGACATAAACACAGGGCCAGCCTGTGATCCTGGCGCCAGCTTCAGCTTAGGGAATGTGAATGAAAGTACCAGTGGGGTCCAGGCAAGAAGGAGAAGAAAAAAAATCCCGACTGTAATTACAAATAAATCCCAAACCCTTTCGCTCTCATGGCTCACTTAGTACAGCAAATAGCCTCTGATTCTCTACAAATAAGACCCAGCTTAGTTACTGACAGATCTACCAAGAGGCAGTTAATGGAATAATGACTAAGGGAAGCTTAGGGTAATTTACAAACGGTTCCCGGTGTCGGAGGGCGATCGCCCCCACCTCACCCCCACCCTGCTCCTGCAGCCCTAAGCTGCTGGGCAAGACCAAAGCCTCAGCACACAAGGGCTGCAGGAAGGCTGTGTATTTATTTGCTTATTTAAGAGATCTGACATGGGAGGATGACAGGCAAACGCCAGTATCAGGAGCGGAATTGTGCCCCTGGAGTGAGGGACTGGGGTGAGGGCCTGCAGAGCAAGGTTATTCTTGCCTTCTGTTCTGATGAGAAAAGTGAGGAAATCTTAAGTGAGAGCGGGGCTGGAAAGCCAGCTCTGCCATGAGGCTCTACCAAAGCAGCAGTGTGGTTTGTGTTGTCACAAAGGTAGGTCTCTTTAAATCACTTGGGCAAACTGATACCTAATATTTGAGGTGAAGTGCTCGGTGTACTTAAAAAATTGTGCTGAAGCTGATCTTCATGTTCAGAGTATGGGGAACTCTTGTGAAACTCCCGCTGTGGTCATGGCAATTATGGTTTTTGTTTGGTTTTGATCTTTTTGTGAGTAAAAACACAATAGTACTCCAAAAACTCTTTATTCTATCAAGAATGGGAGCAACAGGAACACTGTTCCTGCATGGGAAGCAATTGCACACATGTACACACACTCATGCAGATGTGTGCAGAGAACGAATCCAAGTAATGGTTAAAGGATACTCCTTTGTGTCTGGCATCTTACTGATGTGTTTATTATGAAAACAAGTACTTTAAAAATTGATGTGACTTGAGAAGACATGCTGACCAGCAAGGCGTTCCATTCAGTGCCATTATTTCAGTCTTGCTTGAAAGAAAATGATCTTAAGACCACGGTATAGGTGTGAAAATCTGGCTGACTGTTAGTCCTGGGATGGGTGCTTTCTTCATACGGTCCCATCTTAGACTTTACAAGTGTCTGTGCTGGAAGGAGGAAAGTATTAGTCACTTGTGAATGTTTTTGAATGAAAAGAAAGCGAAACTCCTGACTGATGGTTTCTGAAGGAAGTTGACTGTGTGTAAGAGATGCTTTGCTCTGAGCTGAGCACGAGTGATTTGTGACCCTGCTTTCTTTGCTGCAGAGGTGTTTGTCTCATGTTCCTGCTGCAGCCTGTGTCAGTTCTCCTTTAGAGATGGTGGTGCTGTGGGATGTTGCACTATGCCCAAAAATGGCTCTAAAAGTTTTAACTCTATCCTGTAATTGATGTGTTGTGTAAACTACAATAAAGGAAGGATATTAAAAAGGATGGTGGGGGACACATATTTAATGAGGATGAGTAAACACACCCAAGATGTAACTGTAGATATAAGAAAAATAAAAGCAGCTGGGGGGCTTCTGAGACATTGTTTGTCTTGAAAGTGATGAGAAGAGGCACCATCAAAAGACTTGTTTTACTACAGTCATGCTTCATTATGGGGAAGGAGAGCATGGGGAAGGGGAGGGGTGGGGGTTCCCTACGTGACCAGGTTGCCAGAAGAGAGAACCTAACTCGTTTGCATGGCCTAATTAATCCCTGAACCCAGTCAAAGCCTGAGTCAGAGGGAGAGAGCGAATGTCAGATCTGTGTCTGGGAAGCCTAGATTCATTACTTGACTCGCCTGGGTCCCTTTGCCCTCACAAGCAAAGACTTGAAACTCCCAAGCCAAATGAACATGTCCCAGAGGTTTCATACTGAACATTGGCAGGTTTGGAATATGTCTCTTTTGTGTCTGTTTCTGATTCTGAATTAATCAGATAAACCCATGTGTATGTCTGTCCTGTCATTTGGGAGAGAAAATGGAAGGCTTTCTGTTTGCCACTGAAGGTACAAGTTTCTTTGAAAATGACTCAGTTCAACAGAGAGCTTTTCACAGCCAACCCTGTCACTGTGAATTTGGATTTCATGACATTTTGTGGTGGCTGTGAAGATAATGTTATGCACACGACTCTGACTGATCATGCTGATCTTTTTGAAGAGATCAGACTCCCTAAAGGGAAAAAGCATAAGAAGCAGGAAAGGAGTGATAAATACAGATGCTGAGGAAAAACACACAGTTTATTCTTTTTCAAGTTATTAAATCTCCTTCATCCTTGCAGATCTTCCAACCAGAGCAGATTTAAAGAATAGCTAATAGTGCAGAGATTCCCAGTTGGAAGGACCTTCCCGTCTTGCCTTTACTCTGGAGGCAGGGCTGTAGTCAGAAGTTGTTTTGTGTAAGGTTAAAGCGTGCTCTTTGATTACTCCGTAGCCAAAATATTTCTCGTGATCACAAATGCAGCCATCTAGATCTGGTCGGGGGCTGTTCCCCCTGATATCTCAGTGATCCGCTCCCCTGACCGGACTTTGGAACATTCTGCCCCATTGTCTGAGGCAGCATTTATTGAGTGCAAGGGACTGTGGGCTCGGGGCATCGTTGACAGAAGTACTTTTAAATTAAGTTTAATCTTCCTTCATTCATAACCAAGAGGCTAAATATGATGTAATCGGATTTATTTTTTCCTCTTCACCCCCACTGGAGCCAGGAAAATGAAGTAGTTGAGAGAAAAGGGGTTGTCATTTTCAGTCAAGCAGCCATTCATCACGGAGCATTAGACAATTAGCAATAAAACATTCCGAGGGCTCCATTGGTGCTAAAAGGGTGAGAGGGTCTTTCTAAATATCAGAGGTGGGAAATGTTATGTGTCGGGGTTGTTCGGTAGCTGGCATCAATGAATCACAAACACATGCAGGTCTCCGCTGGGGGGTTGCTATATTTCTTGCTTTGTTGAATCTCTGTCACTCAGTTGTCTGTGGTGTTCTATAAAGAGGGGAATGGGAAAAAATTGGTTTATCTCAGTAGATGTTTATCTTCATAAGCTGGCAAAAAAAAAAAAAAAAAAAAGGATAAATACATTCCTGCTTGTCATGTGTGTATATATGTAATATATGCTGCTACAGGGAGTTTATTTGGAGAAACAGTGTTGCCTGTGTGGAAAATGAAATCCCCTTCAGGAGCCATTGCTTGTAAATATAAGTGTCATTTTTTAACATAAAAAATGCCCCGTTTTCTGTTTCATCTTTGCCAGTTCTCCCACTGGCCTCTCTGTAATGAATTGGTCTGCAAACTGCAAGGCACTCTGCCTGCTCTGCTCTCTTTTCTTGACTGCAGAGATGTTAATATTTGGCTCAGAAAGCAGGATGGTTAGGTGGGGTGGGGGGGAGGTGGGGAGGGTATTAGGAAAGCTCTGAGTTTCCTCTGTTGCAGACCTTTTGCAGCAATGAATAAATAAGTAAATAAAATGTTTAATTCCTGCAAGCGGGGTTGCAGCCAAGAAAACTATTCTGAGAGATTCAGATTTATGGCACAAAACACTGCTGAGAGAAAAAGCAAGAGACAGAGACAGTGGAGTTCCACCTCCCGTGATATATAGAGCCAAGGGGAGGTATAAATACCCGCCACTTCCCGGACCCTCTTTTAAAAAAAAGACAAACACCCAGGATCCTGTCTCTGGCTGGCTTGCAGCAAGGCGCCCTCATAAAAGCTAAGATAAACAGTTTATCAGCAGATGAATGCACAAGCCCTGTTCTAAAGACAAGAGTCTATACCGTAGGAAAAATGCAGGGGCGAGAGGAGAGTGGGCTGAGAATCAGGGAGGTGCAGTATTTGAAGAGCAAGGACGACGTGAACGGAGAAAAATAGAGCAGTTCTTTAAGGACCTTGCAAGACTTTCTTCTCTTCTTTGGCAGCCTTTGCTCTCTTTTTTTAAGGATACGTTTGGCAAGTGTCAAGTCTGCTCTTTCCATATAGCTGTACTTATTGAGGACTAAAACCTTACATTTTTACTGGGGAGGGGGGTGTCATTTTTCTTTTTTCTTCTTTTTATTGCTTTAACACATCGGTCATCCTAGGATTTACTCTACCATAAAACATTCATCCCAGAGCTCAGTTTCAAAATACATTATTTATATATCATTTGTCACTGCAGATGCAGCTTCTTGGCCAAATGCATCCATCCTTGTTTCCATTCTCTTGGGATTTCAAGGCAGAAATTTGCTCTCTCAAAAAATTGTTTACCTTCCAAAGTATGTGATTCATAACTGTTTTCTTTCAGAGTAGCTGATCACCTACTGACATTGTGTACTCCATTAAAACACTCTTCATTCTGTGCTTGAATTTGGAAAGGGAAATGGATGAGGTACCACGAGATGCAGCACTGTTTCTGAGGTCTGGCTGGAGCTTCCCAAACCATGCCAGCCTAAAGGACATTGTTTGCAAGCTGTGGAACACTGAAGTCCACCTGCGGTGCCTGGAGTCCCGGGTGAGCTCACATGTGGCCTACGAGAGATAGAAAGGGAAAAACTGGGAAGTTTGCCATGGGGCATATAAGAACTATGTAAAATGGGCATCTCCTTTAGAAATCTTTTAGGGATTCACAGTTTAAAAGAAAACAAGTTGAAAATGAATTCTTGAGTTTCTTACAAAATGTGTAGGACTGTGATCAAAGGACAGGGAGTTGGTCCAGGAGCTGACTAGGAGATAAGACTGCACCTGAAGTGACTTCGGTTCGCTTTTCTGCTCTGCCAGTCAGAAATTTCCTCTGCAACTTTAGCAAGACTTTGGATTTTTTCCTCTGTATTGATACAGGTTTACTCTAGTTGTGCTTTGCAGCATCAGTGTGAAAGAGCAAGGACCAGCATTCCTGCTGTATAGATAGGAAAGCACAGAGCTCTGAAATGTATTGCCTGAAGCCTGACGGGCACAGGACTTCTCTGGTTGTGCGGTCGGTTTTGCTTCATTTACCAGTCATTGTCTGATCTGCAGGCACGTTCTTGAAAACAAGAAGCGAGAGGCAATGAGATCCTGATCTACATTAAAATAATCTATAACGGAAACAAGAACAGTTGTGAGGAAGTCTCCTCTGCTAAGGAAGACACAGCTTTTCTGAGCACACCTGGCAGGGTTTCTCCTCTCCCAGCTTTGGGTGGTTTATTCCTTTCTGTGAGATGCACTCTGCTGTAGGGTGCAGACTTACTTAGAGCTCACAGTGGCTCAGCCCCTGCTCCGCATTCAGCATGAAGGCCCTGAGCCCTGGGGTGGCTCAGCAAACACGGTCAGTTTCTCTGGGCAGATTTAACAGGAAGCAAATCGCTCTGGAATTCTCTCTGTGAATCCTTGTGGGCTGTGATCAGATCCTTAACATAATGTGTTTTCAGAGCTGTGCCTCCAGAGTCCCAGCAGGGCAGCTGCATGCTTCTTCTCTCCTCATCAGCGCCGTGACCCTGCAGGAGCAGCATCTCCAGCAAGCCCACATTGGCTTCCTGTGTGCCTTGAAAGTTGTATTTGCTTTGTCTACTGAAAAAACACATTTTTACTACTGTCAGCACTCCAGAACCAATAAATTTGAGGCAAAGGGAGTTGTTTCCTCCTCTGCGCCATGCACCATTGCCAGTAGAGTGACCAGCTCGGTCCTGCCTGAGCTGCTGGCCTCTGTCCCTATCCCAGGCAGGGCTGGCATCATGCACCGGCTCTGGATCAGGCCCTTTACCTCTGGGTTTCATTTATTGCTGTTTTCAGCAAACCCCGAACTAAACCAATTTGATGGGGATCCAAATCTCTTTTCCCTCTGACCCAGAGGCTTCTGGCAGAGCTGTTACTGGCAGCTCTCCCCGTCCTGCTATCAGCCATTCCACCAAGAAATTCTTGGGCCGTGAGTGACTTCTGTCACTTCTGCTTTCCTCGAGCTCATGCAGCCTCGCCAGCAGCGCGGTGCTCCTTGCAGACACCTGGCCTGGCGCAGGCACAGCCCGGAGCAGCGCCACAACTGCAGCGCAGCACGGGAGGGTCAGGGCTCCGTGGTTTTGAGTGTAGAACCTGAAGCACACAGCTGGCACGAACAGGCAGGACACAGGCTTTGTGGGCTTTATTTTTAGACTCTGAGACTGGTGGTTAAAAAAATTGTTTTCAAGTACCAACAGAGTAAAACTGAATTTGTTATGAAAGCAGAAATACAGGACGTCAGGAAGTAACTTCAGAATTTTTGCTTTCTCTTCAAAGCAGTTATTTTAACCTGTTGTTGTTTTTGTGTCTTTGTGTTTAAACAAGGTGGCTTGAAAGCAAATTCAGAAATATTTGCAGTGACTTACAGGTTGCTTTCCCTGGCTGCCCCTTGGCAGCACTGCTGTACACAGTGAGGAGGAACTGGCCCACACCTGTGGCCACTTTCCCAGCAGTTTCATTGGGGAAAAATCTGATCTAACCTAATATTTGACTGCTTTCATAAAAATCCTTTATGAAGAAGTATGGCAACAAAGGCTCCCTGAAAAGAAGGAGAAGGGGGGATGGGATCCAAGGAGGAGCGGTTTCTCTCTTCCTCATCCACTTAACACCGCACATTTCCAACTTGTAGAACTCACAGCCTGAATGCAGTCCCTCCCAAAAGAGCTCCAAGGCGAAAGGAGGCCGGCTGCAGGTGGGAAGGCAGTGAGGGTGGAGCGCACAGCACCCAGTGTCACTGTCAGCCTCCTATCCTGGCGCATGGCTTGGGTCAGTTTTCCACCTTCTTCATGTCATTGTGTTGAGTTCAGCCTAGGGAGTGAAAATAGATGATAAAATACAGTTAATTTTTAGAAAAGCAGCTGAATGTGGATAATACAATCAACATTACATTTATTAAAATCTTAAATGCGAAGAGCAGCGTTTTAACAAATGCATAAATGATTTAGAGGTGGCTGAGCTTCAGTCTTTTCAACTCAGGCTCCCAAGCGCCTACACAGCCTGTAGGATTCCAGCACTGTAGGACTCCTGTTTCACTCCCGTCCTCCCGGAGCGCTCACTGACCCTGCCTGCACGCCGACCGCGCCTCGCGATGCTTTTTGTGACACAGCACTTCTGCAGTAGAAGCGGCGTTTGGTGTCAGTCTGTAAAACCGCTCCACGTGCGTAACGTCGAGGCAGCGTTTCTGCCTGAGCCGTACGGATTTGGCGTGGCACCGCGGCGGTGTTTCCGACGGAGCAGCCCCGAGCGCGGCCGTGGGGCCGCAGGGTGCGCGCTCCGGGCAGCGCTGCGGGAGGGCCGCCGCCGCGCTCCTCCGGGATGTCCGCGGGGCGGCCCCGGCTCGGCTCGGCTCGGCTCGGCTCGGCCCGGCTCGGCCCGGCGCCGCCAGCAGAGGGCCCGCTATGCCCGGCCGGGGCCGGGGCGTCTGCTCTGCCGCGTCCCCGCGGGCGGGCGGGCGGCCAGCCGGGCGCGTAGTGGGAATTACATCACGGGCTCATGTGCGGAGCCGGGCAAACCTTCCGC
>JAPSGF010000021.1:6787840-6891734 GCA_035772895.1 Perdix hodgsoniae | reverse complement strand
CCGCCGCGCCCATGGGGTGAGCGCCGTGCCGAGCCGCCGCTGCCGGCGGGAGGAGCGGAACGGAGCGCTGCCCCGCGCCGAGCATCTCCCGGGGAGCGGCGGGAGGCGGGGGGAGGCGGCGGGCTGCAGCCTTCCCCAGCAGAGGGTGTGTGCGGGGTGGCAAGGGGGAAGCCGCGCTCTCCCGGACTTTTGTGGGAGTGGGGGTTGCGTTGTGCGTGTGGTTTTTTTTAAGGGGGGTGGGGTGGGTTAGAAGAGAGTCTGTGGTTTCCATGGAGATGAAGCTGAAAGTGCAGGAAATTTAAAGGCTTTGGGTCCTCGCGAAGCAGACAAACTGGTGCCAACGTGCGCGGCTGCCGTTGCTGCTGAGGAGGCGGCTTTGCAAACGGCGGAGAGGAGCGGGGAGGAAGAGCCGGCGGCGACTTCTCGCACACGCACGGGCGGACGGCGAGGAGCGGCAGCGGGGAGCGCGACTCGCAACAAAAAGAGGCGTCTGTCTCCTCGTCGCGGGGAGCGCGAAAAGAAGCGGCGGCTGCGGCAGAATTTTGGAGCGGCTCCACCGGGAGAGCTTTTCTCGAGCGGCTCGCGAGGAGCGGGGCCGGCTCTGCCCGCGGCCGGGGGCTGCGTGCGGCGGTGCGGGAGCGGAGCGGAGCCCCGCACGGACAGGCGGTCCGGGATATCCGCGTCCGAGTTTTCTGATGCATTTGCTCGCACCTTCTTCCCCCGCTGCTTGGTGAACCCAGCCCCCCCCCCCCCCCCCCCCCCCGGCGGTCTCCCAAGGATGGATCATTCCCAGTGCCTTGTGACTATATACGCCGCGGCGGTGCTGCTGGGGCTCCGGCTGCAGCAGGGCTCCTGCCAGCACTACCTGCACATCCGCCCGGCTCCCAGCGACAACCTGCCCCTGGTGGATCTAATTGAGCACCCGGACCCTATCTTTGACCCCAAGGAGAAGGATCTTAACGAGACCTTGCTAAGGAGCCTCATGGGAGGACACTTCGACCCTAACTTTATGGCTATTTCCCTGCCCGAGGATCGGCTCGGGGTAGACGATCTGGCCGAGCTGGACTTGCTGCTGCGGCAGAGACCCTCGGGAGCGATGCCCGGCGAAATCAAGGGGCTGGAGTTCTACGACGGGCTGCAGCCGGGCAAGAAGCACAGGCTGAGCAAGAAGCTGCGCAGGAAGCTGCAGATGTGGCTCTGGTCCCAGACCTTCTGCCCGGTCCTATACACGTGGAACGATCTCGGCAGCCGCTTTTGGCCCCGGTACGTCAAAGTGGGCAGCTGCTACAGTAAAAGGTCTTGCTCGGTCCCAGAAGGCATGGTGTGCAAACCTGCCAAGTCCGTGCATTTAACGATCCTGAGGTGGCGGTGCCAGCGGCGGGGCGGGCAGCGGTGCACGTGGATCCCCATCCAGTACCCCATCATCGCGGAGTGCAAGTGCTCCTGCTAGGGCTGCGTGCCCGCCGGGCTGCCGGGGACCTTTGCTGCAACACAAACAAGAGACACTGCTTTCTGGTTAACGTTGTAATGCACTGTAACGTGTAGGAGAATGTATATTGTGTGTATATATGGCACCGTTTTAATATACTATTAAAAGGTCAGTATTATACGTGAAATAATCAGCGTCTACTGTATTTTTAAGACTATTACCCTGATCGTTGCTAATGTATCTTTTTTTTTTTTTTTTTTTTTTTTTTTTTGTATTTATATTCCAGAGAGGAGTTGCTTCGCTTTGGCGAAGTCGGTTTGTTGTTGTTGTTGTTGTTTTTTAATAAAAGGATTAAAAAATACAAACCAAACTTTTTGATAAGAAAACCTTTTAAAGCTGTTTTCCATTATTCGGAAAGCGTGTTGGTGTGTTTGTTTTTTCTTCTTACGGACTTTAGGTTAAAAAGAAAACGCCTCGAGCACAATGTTATTGTAAATAGAACGGTTTGAATGACTTAATTCTATGTAAATGAAGAGTATCTGCTATTTATTCTTTATATCCCTGTAGTAAAAGCGCAGAGCAGAATTAAAGTCAACCACTAAAACACGCGCGCCGTGCGGGTGCTGTTTGCTGTTCGGTGCGGCCGCCCCGCGCTGCTCCGCTCCGCTCTGCGGGTTCCGCAGCCCGCGCAGCTCCAGCGCCGCACGCGGGGAAACCGCGGGGCTCCGGGGCGCCGCTCCGGGCTTTTGTAGCCGCTTGACATTTCATTTACAACGGGACACGTGTCTTTCACACCTACCATTGTGGTGGGACGCTGCTGAAACTTGACCCTTGGGCTTTGGGGCTTTGCAGCGCAGACGCGTTATTCGCCCGATCCTGTGACAGCGTCGCACGCCCTCCCCGACCGGCGACAATCGCCCTCACAGCCCATTAACTCTGGGCACCCGCCGGTCCCCGGGTGATCCGCCGCCGGCAGCGCCCGGGCTGGGCACGGACCCGCTCGTTTCGGCGGTGCGGTGCGGGTGTAGCGCGGCACGGCACGGCGCTGCTCAGCTCCCGGAACGCCGCTGCCCGGCTCTGTCCGCGGCCCGCCGCCCCCCCGGCCCGACTCCGGCCGCCCCCGCGCCGCTCTCCGGCTCCGCGGACGCGGAAATGCCCCGCGGCTCCTCCAGGACCCGCCGCCGGCAGCGGAGCGCTGGGCCGCGCCGTGCTGGGACGGTTGTATCTCATAGGTACCGACTGCAAAAACAAACGCTCCACGTGTTCCTCAGAGGCGCCCTGACAGTGCAGAAAGCCTTTTCCTTATTTATCTTGGAATCCAAAAACTTTTTTTTTTTTTTTTTTTTAAACTCTCAGGGAATCTATGCTAATCATTCTGCAGCCGCGTGTCCCTCGCTGGCAGAGCCCAACCCTGCTTTCCTCGGCGCTCAGCTCGCCTATCACTGCATATTCATCCCCCCTCTCGCTCTCTCGGTGCGTTTTACCGTCCGTCTCTTTGCTTTTAATTTCAGTACTTTAGGAAAAAAAAAATCAGATCTTGGGACATTTAGGGTATTCATTAACCTAGTGAAGAGGAACAGAGGCATTATTACTCACATAGAAGGCACCCTGCCCCCATGTCTATCTAAGGGTTCATTGTAAAAGGATTAAAAGTTAAAGACCTTCATCTTATGATTCTTTCATTTAATCTTCGTGGCGCCTGAAAGACATGCTGGATGGATGATCACATTTAAAATATTCCTAATGTCGGCTACCTTAGGACTCCAGGCAGGGCAAACAAACGTAATTTATTTCTAGAAGAAAGGGGATATTGAGATGTTTAAGTTTATGAACCACCATTACCATGTATATTTGTTAGGTTCTGACAAATACCCAAATAACATTAAAATCAGCCATTCATCACATACGAATTTATGCAAAACCTTCTATGCCTGGGGCCAATATTTTTTTAGACAGAGTTTCACTTGCAAAAAAAAAAAAAAAAAAATAAAAAAGTTTATTTAAAAAAAAAAAAGCCAAAAGCAAGAGTTTTTCATGACTGGTAAACACGAGAATTATGTGAACAGAAACTATTTCATGCTGGGATGGCAGCCAGCGACGCGGGAATGTCAACAAAAGTTCTCCGAAGGTTGAAAATGTCACTGGATTACAATACAAGGTCCTTTGCCCCATTAGCAAACGTTACTACGGTAATATTCCCACCGGCAGTGAGGGACTCGCCCCCGATTCATCCCTCGGTGATCCCGCAGTGGGGCAAACAGAGATGTTGTCTGCAAACCGCCTCCGACTGCCTGCAGATGTGAGCGCTGCCGTGTGCGGGGCTGTGCTGTGTGTGCTCAGCACCACAGCTGGCTCCTGCCTCCAGCTGGTGGGCACTGCGGTCAGTACAGCACACCTCCACGCGTCCCTCCTCGCTGGGTGCCCCGGTGCTGAGAAATCCGCTCACAGTTTGGGTTAAAAAAAAAAAATCGACTTTCACCCTCCACAAGGCACGTGATTTTTATTATTATTTTTTTTAAGAACTAACTAAATTTTGTCAGCTGGTGGAGCAAAAATAAACTAGTTGTTTCCACTGTTGTTTCTGGTCAGGTTCACTTTCTGGTCCTCCTGCCCCAGTGTTGAAATGTTTGGCTTGTAGTGGAAGTGTTTCAAGCCAAACAAATAAAATAGCTTTCTGGTGAATGTTTCTATGCAAATCTTTTTAATATTAGATTTTGTAATATGTTTTTAGAACAGAATTGAATTATGGCTCTTTCAAATTGAAATCAATTCCTAACACGGCCAATTTTTGTTTGCTCATCTTTGTAGTGGCACCATAAGACCTCACAGAGCCCACTGTGGGGAAGAAATAAGAAGGGAAAGGTTGAAGCTGAGCTTGTAGCTACTCTTCAGTTTCTTCTTTTGCAATTTTAGTGCCTTAAAGTGTAACATTGGAAATTTAAATTCCTATTCACCTCTGGCACAGAATGCGACCTCAGGTGAGTCTTTTCACCTATGCACACAGCCCCTTGTAAGAAGTGCAGCTCTTTGCCTTCCCTGTTGGCACTGTTAGCTTCCACCCAGCACCGTCTGCTCTCGCTCACCACGCGTCTATTCAGAACATGGGGACTAAGGCCCAGCATTCAAGGTGATCCCTCGGTGGCCTTGGATGCAGCATCCAGAGCATTATCTCTGCCAGTGCAGAGCAGTATCTTATGCAGTATTCTGTTTATCAGAAAGGCGTGATGTTTGAAGAAGAACATGGTGCTGTACTCTAATTCAACAGTGCGAAGAGTGACACTGTTGATGAAGAAAATAGAGACCAGAATTAAGTTGTCCAAGAGTTTGTAATAAGCTCATTCAAAACTGGTCCAGAAAGTGTAAAGAAGAAGAACCAATGATGAAAATGTGCTACACGTACCACCAAAGTATGGGGCCCTCACACTTCTACTTATGTGAAAAAATGCATTTGAGTTCTTTTATCCTTTTCAAAATGCCACCACAAAGATACATTCTTGAGATTGCATGAGTGCATGGTGCATCACAAAAATAACTGCAGCTAGAAACTAGAGCAGTTCTGTTTGTATAAATACTGGGCAAGTTTTTCCTCTTCCGTAGTTTTAATGGAGAAATAATCTTAGTTTATTAATGTCAACAGCTGTTACAAAATTCCTCGCAGTCCACCTTACTTGTTATATAAATGTAATCTGCACCGTGTTGGTTGGATCTCGGATCCATTAAAAAGAAGATATTCCAGGTCAGAGATTTGCCAGTAAATCTTCATTGGAAGTTGAAATAAATATAATGACGTCATCACATAACGTAACATCACTGCTTTCAAGGGACGCCAAACCAGAGGTATGTTGGCAGGGGAGCGCTGCCACCTGGTAGAGCCATGCTAGGAATAGATACGATACTCTCATGGCGTGGGGAGGAGAATAGCCACACTCTTCCTGGAGTGCCCACAAGGATCCTGCAGTCTTTCTGTGTGTGTAACTCCTCTGGGAGTCGTGCTGCACACGAGAGCTGCAGAATCCATGTCAATGCTCTCTTTTGAGAGAGCAGCTACAGCGGATTTGAAGAGACCCTTTCATTCCCTCTTCCACGCTCCCAGGCCAAGCAAGAAACTCCAATGGTTAAAAGGAAGGGAATACGTTCACTTGAAACAACTGTTGGAATGGTTCAGAAAGGAACAGAAACATTCAGCAATCAACATTAAAGACTGTAAATCCGTAGACGTGTTACTGGAGAATCAGCCGCTCGCAGTTATCTTTCGGGAAGGTTGGGTACCAGTGTGTTACTGTTAAGACTCTGCAGGGAAGAGCTGCTGTGTATGTGATGTGCTTTCTGAAGAGTGGGAGAGCAAGGAAACTGGAAGAGAAATCTGCACGGGTGCCATTTTGCAGTGAGTCACGGTGCTGAGAGGCAGGATGGGAGCCGCAGAGGTGGCACCATTCGCCTGTAGCTCTCAGTGGTCACTTCAGATGGAAGGCAGCTGCAAGCAGATGTTCTGGGGGCTCACTGGCTGTGCCTTCTGCCTTGTCCGGGATGTATTTATGCTACCATTAAGCATGGGTCAGCACCAGACTGACCTGTGTGTGATTCAGCCCAGCCAGGCTGCAGCTATCCAGGAAAGCCATCAGCTGTCCCTGTAGGGGAACCCAGCAGAGTGCGGATGCACCCATGCAAGAGCCATCACTGAGCTAAAGCCAGCAGCACTGAGTGCACACAGGTCTCAGCTCTGCTCCGAGACAGACATTCCCCAGGACTCACATCCCTCCCTTAGAGAACCCAGGAGCAGGAGCTGCATCAGATAATCAAAACAGAGTTTGAAAATAGGTTTCACACTCCCTTCTTGGTGTTTTTTTTTTCCCCCTCCTGAGAGGGGGAGTGGCAAGACTCCCATCACAAAGAACGTTACTCAGAACCAGAACAGATCTTAAGGCACAACACTAAAAACCTGTATGCAATGCAGAAGGACTGGGTGGCTCAAGGGATTGGTAATGGTATAAAGAGCTTTTCACCACTAGGTTTCTGGCTTCAGTCCAGAGGTAGTAACTGAAAGCCACAGTCATCTGATGCCTGCATCGTGGGCTGTGCAAAATGAGTTGTTGGTCTCTGTGTAGATCCTACCAAGCGGGATCCAGATCACAAAGCCACCACCAGAACTGACATTCTTGCTAGGTCTCTCAGTCAATAGAGCAAAATGAAACAGGAATGGGGACATTTGATCTGTGTTCGTGATTTAGTAGTAATAAGGGTGCATTGTTCGGGGGGGGGTTGTTTGTTTGCTTGGTCAGTGTGTTTAACACAGGAGAATGTAAGCAGTATAGCCCCTTGTATGGATACAACGCTAATAGTATGTAGCATTTTCCCTCTGGCACAGTAGTATCTTTATACTTGACCTACACCTGGCATCCTTTTACCTGGCTTGGGTGCAAAACCCAGCTCCAGAGGAAGATGCAGCAAAATGCAAGGGCCTGCTCTGCTGTTACACTGACCAGGAGCGTCCGCTGCATGGTGTGGTACAAACTGTTTTCCAGTAAATTAACTTACTTCTAATAGTATGGATGCACTCTGCTCACTGGGTTGGTCTGCTTCCGTCAAGGCAGTCCCAGAGCTGAGCACAGAAGCTCCCCTTTCATGGTACCCCAGTCATGCAGATCTTTGAACGCTCCTTTCACCAAACGAAGGATGGAGCAGGCTGTGGTTCAGGACAAGCTTACCAAGCTGCTGTGTAGTACCTGTTCTGTGCAATAAAAGAATCCAGCACCTTTTCTCAGCAGTATATAAACTGATGTTAATTTTGAATATTGGGAAAATGTACATAAAACCAACACATATTTACACAAGGGCCATTGTAAACATTACTCCTCTGTTTCAAAATGAACTTTCTGGTATTCCAAGCACTTCACAATATTGTCTGTGAGTGAAAAATGCCCTGAAAATAATTTTCCTTCACTCCCACTCCGATTTTGTTTGGACCTTTAGAGATACCACATATCTAGTCAGTTTCAGTTTGCCCTTTGCATGGATTTGTTCCTCCCAGGCTGCTGATTTCTTTCACACAGCAACAGAATACTGGAAAATATTCCTTAAATTGGATTTCAAACATGCATAAAGTAGCTGGGGGACTTCACAGAGCAGTGAGGACAACTGAAATCGTATCTTCAAAACAGAGTGGATTTCCAAGTTCATCATGTCCCTCTGGAATTAGTGGCTAACGTTTTGGATGTAGCGCTTACACAGTAGGTGAGGTCACTGACTCGTTGGAGCTCTTGTAAATAAGCCTCACTATGTTAGTAATAATCAACCCCTAAATTAAGTGCTTTGTTGCAAGTCTTGTGGCCTTGGGAACTCGAAGGTGCCTACCCTGCAGCTGTATCTGCTCGCAGGCTGTTGGCTCAGGAAAGACGTGTCCCTTTCACTGGATAGCTTACTGGGCCCAGGTCTTACACTGTATGTGGACATGGTGGAGAATTTCCCCGTTAGTTGAACAGACAGCTGGTTCACCAGGAGCTGTGCAGAGAAGGCAGTGCTGAGAGACCACCAGGCCAGGGGCAGTTACACTGCGCTTAAACTGCCTGCAGAAGTGCAGGGCATGTTGGTCTGAGCCAAAAAAATACTACCTGTGCACTCGGGCCAGAGCTCAGCGGTCCCTCCAGTGACAGATCTCCTCCTGGAGCAAACCTCGCTTGTGTGCTCCTCTGTGTGCAGGCTGATGCTGAGCACCCACAGCGGAGCGTCCCAGGGGAGCCGAGAGCAGCCTGGGTGTTCAGGGGAGGGCTGTTCTACCTAACCAGGAACAGCTGAGTGTTGTGGTTTGTATAAACTGTTTGCCATGTATGTGTGGCATGTGGCAGTAAATGAAACACTTACTTTAAAACTTATTGAAGTTCTTTCAGCAAAAAAATTAATGTGGGGTCGGCTTTTATGCTTTGTTTCAAATGAAGCAGAGATTTATACACCTTATTATCCTAATTTTTTTCCAGACACTGCTCTGAATATCTTTCATATCTTATGGGAAATTAAATATCAGAGTTTTTAGAGAAATCATTTTTAATTTCCCATCTATGGTATGAACAAAAAAAAGGGTAAGTCTAATGAAGTGGCATGTAGTCAAATGTTCAGACTGTAATCATCCACAAAATATTTAAAGCAATCTGAATGAAACTTTTCAGACAGCCAGACTGGGTTCCTCTGACTTTGCAGCTTCTGAGAGATGCCAACAGACTTTAAGGCTAACATTCTCAGGTCCGGGCGCCCAAGATGAGGCATCGTATTCACACACAGACACCCCCAGCTATGGCTTGAGTTTTGATGCTGAAACTCACACGTTCCGGAAGGAGACAATGATTATATTCCACACGGTGAGGAAGAGCAGACAGGCAGACAGCCTACTGCTCCAGTTTGTGCTGGATACTGTGAATGCTACGGTTGATAATAATATATATATTTTTTCCCAGCAAAGCTAACGCAGATAGATGCACACTGAAAAGGTGGGATTTGGGTATAGAGCTTTCCTAGGGGCTGCAGGTAATCCCATTTTCATACCTGCTCACTCTGAAGTTATGAAAAAAAGGACTTAGATCTTCTCAGGCAAGAGGAATCCTCACGGTGATTAGATTCTAAGCCATGTCTTCTGGAAGGGTGGATTTACAGGGGAGAAGGGAGGACGGGACAAGCATAGTGAAGGCAGCATTCCTCTCCCTTCACTTTTTCCTCTCCTGCTGCCTCCCACCGAGGGGGATGTTGTCATCTGCTGAATGCCCTCCCTTCACTCCAGCTCTCAGCAGAGGCAGTGGATAAATGTATTGACTTCAGTACCGCTATTTTATGCCAATCAAAGATCTCAATCTGCTTATAAAACAAATGAAGTATTTTCAGAAGTCTCATTTTCTATTTCTTTTTTGCCAAAAATCTTTCTGCCTTTAGCACGGTAAGCAGCTGTCACTGAAGTTTCTCTTTTTCTGTTAGTGCATCTTTCCTGAAGGTGGTCGTAATATTGTGATGAAAATATTTTTTGACCAAATAGCAGAGATGCTATGAAATTGCAGGCTTTCTTTGGCGAGTTTAAAGGTAAAAGCAGATTGTGGCATTTTTTGTCACTCCTTTTTAATTCTGTAAATAAATTCTAAAGCTATACTGTCCATTCTTGAGCTCACGAGAAGCTTCCAGTATAGCCTTTGCAGTTTTGCTGGAGTTAACGTAGAAGTCTGCGATTAAAAACGCTCCTTTGGTCACCTCATGGTTTAAAACAGTGTTGTTGAGGGGCAGAACATAAAAGTAATTTCACTGCTAATTACAATCTCCAGAATAATAATCCCTGTCAGTATTTTGCAGCAGGACGTTCAGTGTCTGTGCAGAAGATGCTTCCACCTGATCTGCCATCTGCTCTTAGCTGGCAGCTGCAGGAGGCTCCCACTTCCTGCACACTTTGCATCAGAGCAGAATACAAGATGTGTACTTTACAAGTCTGCTAGATACCTTCTGCATTCAGGTTTGGGACAGCTATTGCTGTAACCTCTAGTGACCTGCTGTGCTGCTCATTGGAAACAATAATTTGAACACTGAGGGGAAATGGCAATATTTATAATATATTAAGCCATGGAACATGTGAAACCTGGTTTCCTGTGGATTTATGTCTTGAAAGTGAATTTCTGGAGCTCATTTGCCAAATCAATCTGGAGCCAAACCTGGACAGCACTACCCTGACCCTCCCATTTCTGGGGAGTGTTGTCTGGCCTGGACACTGCAAGCCAGGTGACATCAACTTTGAACAAGCTGAGCTCTGAGAGACAAGTCCTGAATCCCGGACTGTCCGTCTGTCCCGCCGGGCGAGGCTCTGTCTTAGTGTCCTCATGTGTCAGAACAGCTGAGCTTATGCTTCAGCTCACCTTAGTGATCGGAGTTACTCGATCTCTCTTCCCAGTACAACTATTGTTTTTCTTATTAGTCAGAAATTTAACATTCATAGCTGAGAGAGAATGCAGACACATAGCAGCACATTCCCATCAATCTCATTTCCTTTCAAAACAAACAAAAAAATTGCCATAGCACTGAGTAAGAGATGTGAACCCGTTGAACAGCCCTACTGCTAGCATTGGAGAGACCTATTGCAAATATCCCCCAACTTCCTCCTGCCTCAGGCACTCTTGAGCATCGTTCTTGCTACACTACTTGCAATCTGCAAATCCGGTATTTATGTCAAATGAATACGCTGCCTTCTAGCCTCTGCTGAGCACTTCTGTAGTCAATTCTGCAACCCTTGTCCCTCTTCTCAGTATTTTGACTTCCCTGCATTGTACTGCAAATGAAATTAGATTGAAGGTCGCTTTGAGAAAATGTCCCTGCTTCTCTATCTACTGTAAATTCTCGGGATGCTTCAGGTTCTGTTAAAACAGTAAACACTTCTGGTCCTCTCTGTGCAAATGGTCTTCCTGAGCTCTGTGCATTTATCTCCTCGTACAGCTGAGAGCAATATTTTAGCAGCTTTATTTTGGGCAAAAATGGTGACTCAGTGGCAACATAACATCTTACAGATTCAGGTAAGCTGAAAAATGTGACTGCTTTCCAGCTAGGAAAATGCTAAACAATTAAAAAAAAAATCCAAATATTTTGTTTTTATGTTTTTAGAATAAGGTTGGTTGTGTTGTTTTTTTTTTAATAATTTTAAATGGCTTTCCACTTTGAAAGTTGGTATTCAGTTCTGTGACCAAAAAAACCATTCCTTTTTAATGTACTTAAGTAAAAAACCCATCTCAATCAAAATTAAACTCTTTAAGACTGAACAGAGCATTTTTTTCTAGTTCTAAGCCAGAATTTCTTCCTTTACAGTTCACCAGAAATTTTGAAAATATATTATTTTTGGTGATCTCCAAGCATTTATTTAAATTATTCACCAGAGCTGCGAGGAATGGAAAAACTAGATTGTCTTAACAGCTCAAATCAGATGTCAGACCCACGGCTGCTGTAAATCAGCACAGCTTTGCTGGTGCCAGGCAAACTGCTCGGCTTTATGCACGCACCCAGCCCAGCCCCGCGGAAGCGTTTGGCCCAGCAGGACGGTGCGCAGGAGCTCTTCAGGTGGATATGGCTTGCAGCTGAGATCCTGGAAAGCAGAGGCTTGTAAGACAGAAATATTGTCTGATTCATCTGTGGCATTAACATTTGATGCCTGTGTTTTCGGTACTAAGGATTAGTACAAATCCTGTGTGCATAGACATGCATTACATGAATTTACTTTTATACTCCCTTGCTAGGCATATTAAAAGTTGCATGACTTCCAAATCTTTCTATGTGCTGTTGATTAGCATTCCACCAGGATCACTAACCTATTAGAGTGCCTGTCACTATTGGTGGAAAAGAGTCTTTTATTTCCTTCTCAAATGATTTTGCTTTTCTTCAATGGTGTCCATAGCAACACATACTGGTAGTGATGAGTCCCTGATTCTGTTGCAGGCTTTCCACAGCAGTGTCTTGCCAGTAACAACAGTTGACCCGACATTGTGAGGCTGCTCAGAGGCACGTAGCCACACTGGTTCTCCTGATGAATGGGAAGTATCTCTCCCTCCATGGCAGGTCAGTTCTGGTGCGTGACGTGGCTGGTTTGTGATCAGACTGGCCCCTTCCGTAATTCTGGACACGGCTGTGGGGATCTGACTTGGAAGGCCTTTTGTCTGAAAGTCATTTTCTAAGTGTGTGTGCATACTAGGCTTCCTGTGAGCGCATGCAAGTATTCTAGGGGTACAAGCTGCTAGTCACGGCTGAAAATGAGCCTTCAAAGCAAGCAGTCTGCAGAATGGCTCTCCCAGAAGGCAGCCACAGGACAAAGAAAGTCACTTGTCCTTAATCTTCAGTCCTCTCAGTCTTCTCTCCCTGTTCTTAACCTTTTTGTATCGGTAAAATACATGTCAAGGAAATGAGTAATCTGCAGTACTGAGTATCTGTGCCGGAGACTTTAAATTAGAACCAACGATCTAACCTGGAGCTCAAATGAAAATGACTTCATTACCTAGACTGAGGCTGGCAAGGAAGACAAAATGCTCTGCTGTGTGGTCTCCTGTGCCTTAACCTAATATTCAGAACTAATAGGAACGGATCTTGGACTTAGTAAGAGTTGGCTTTTTATCGCAGGGACCAGATCCAGTAACCTTGCTCCATGCAAGTGATTCTTACTCACATCTGTAATCAATGGGACAATTTGCTTAGGTAGGGATCCTCAGCATGTATAGAAGTGGAAAAGACCTGGACAAAACCCTGCAATTTTTCTTTCTCTGACTCATACTGGTCTCTGGATTTGCTTTGTGCATGTGTTGGCACTGCGGTTGCCTTCAGGCCCCAAGTACATATCTGCAGTTTTTTATCTTGTGTTTTGAATGCCAGATAGACATCCCGAGTTCTCCTGCACCCATTGAAGAATCTGCATTTTGCAAGCAAGGAGTCTTGAATAAATGCCTATAGAATCGTAAATGAGAATGATTCCTGCTGACTGCAACTGCCTGGCATCTTCACATCCCGTGCCACTTCTGTTGTTCAGTGTTGTTTCTTCCAGGGACACCTTCCTCCCGCTCTCTTGGTTTCAGGGTCCCGTCTGACCCGCAGCCAGACATAATGGGTGTTATGTTCACAGATGGACGTGGTTGCAGTCAGTCAAGAGACCACGCTTAAGTGTGAGTGTTGAGGGCAGAACTCGCAGGTGGGAATGGCCAAATGTCTGTCTGTGCTGTGGTCAGGGGGACATACCATTGCTAATTCTGCTGCGGGCTGACTTAACTGAAAAAAGAAATTCTTCCTTCACCACATGAGGAGAGGTTTTGGCCTGTAGGAATTGCCTGGGTGGTGCGAAGGAAGGCGGGGTGTAGAGAGACATTCTAATTAAGTCTCTATCCCCTTTTGTTCATATCTTTTTAGGAAGGCCCCCACGGAATAGTCCAAAATAAGCTCCTACCCCTAGCTGAATAGGTTGTCAGGGTGCAGAACTATATTCTGCAGACTTGTGCATGTGTAAGGGGTGTGTAACATTTTTGTCTGAATGGAGCCCTATGTTCTCATAATTTATAGTAAGTAATCTTATTTGCAAAGCATGCCCTTACAGTTTTAAAAAACAAGTTAATTGACTTGCATAAAAATCAAACATGTCAAAGTTTTCCATCTCGACACAAACACCACATTGAGCAGCACAGTGCTACAATAGCCGTGATGCAGTCTGGGCTATACCTATTGAGATGTTTCATAAACCAAAATGGAATCTTAAAAAGTGTGTCAGTTTTGCATACCTCCGTGTTGCTGAATTTAGGAGTCCTTTTTTCAACTAATTATACAATGTTTTATTTTTTTCCTTGTGTAAATAAACAAACTTGTGTCTGAATTTTGGCAAGGGGCACTAGAAGCCAATTAGGAGGTGTTCCCAATGTATTACAGTATTACAAACAAGATGCCTTTTCTTAGAAAGGCGAACACACCATGTTTCTTTTAATGAGTGTGAAAATATACCAGTTGCTTAATCACTAGCAACTTATAGTTATAAGCATAAGCGAGTTCTTTCTCAGGAATGGAAAACATAGCTTAGCTTCTTTACTAACAGATGACATTTTAATTTAAAAGTCCCCTTCTTGTCTGGAAGGGCCAAAACACCTGAATTATCCAGGTGAAAAATAAGAGGCAGAGGGGAAGGAGGAGCGAGTGGGAGGGATTTTCTTACCCAAGTGGACTTCATCCACCACTGATGAGTGGTGCAAGGACAGTGTGTCCCCCTGCCTTGTGTCTGCAGAGCCATCCAACATCCCCTGTCCTTTCCAGGACAGTTCATTCGCCCAGTCTTGCAGCACTTCAGTACATCACCCAGACTGCACCGAAGCTAGAACGCAGTTAAGTCATGGGTGTTAAGTCATAGGTTGTGCTTGCTGCATGTGCAGCTATGGCCCGTAGCACAGCGGTGTCTCTGGAGGAGCGCAGTGACTCAACTGCAGTTTCTTCCCATAGTCGTCTGCTGGGACCAAATAGGGATGTGGCACTCGCTTATTTTGAAAAGATAAAGCTTCCTTCTATCTAGACAGCCTTGACGGATCGCAGTGTGCAGACTTGTTGTGGAGCAATAAAAATATCAAGCTGGAGAAGAAACTGGATGAAACAAACAGCTCCTTATAGAGATCCTTTATCCTTGTGTTTCTTGAAATGTTTGTCTAGAAACGTAAAGATCACTTGATTTATGGCTTGTTCAGCAATCTCCAAATCAGATGGCATTGCATTCGGCACAGTGAATCTGTCAGCCTGGTATTATTCCCCTGCAGCCAGTGGAGGGGTGTAAGTTAGGCAGCGACACATCGGCGGCCGCTGGTCCCAGGCTGACAGCAGAACGTTACTTGTCAGCAGATAGAGGCCTGCAAGAATCTGGCCCATCGTGATTTTTAATCCTCCTCATAAAAATAAAGTAAGCCTTGGGAAAGCTCTCCAATGTTATTTAAAAATAGAAGAATGAGTGTTAGTGGTTTTATATGGATTACATAAATTACTGGTTTATTAGAAAAAGGGATAATTTTAAAAAGAGAGAATTTCCCTCAAAGGGAACATTTAATTTCTTCGGGTTACTTTGCGGATATTTTATTTTACATTTAAAACAATTAAATCTTTTAAAGGATAATTTTTCTTTCTTTTTTTCTTTCTTTTTCATAAAATAATGATTTTCCTGCTTCGGAGCCACCCAGCCCCACACAAACCAGCCTCCCCCTGCTCAGCACCAGGGCATGTGTCTGCAGCCACGGCTCAGCAGGTTGTGCTGAGCTTTGGTCAAAGGGTGGAGGGAAACAGAAAGTCTCCCTTTGCTTTGATTTTTAATGGAAGGTCAGTCTTCAAAAATTGCTTTTTCTTTTTTTCTTTCAGCAATACATCTGAAAATGTTCAGGTTCACATTCAGAGAATATTGTGAGGCTCTGATTGGGTAGCATACTTTCTGCTAAAACCAGGGCAAAAATCGCGTTTTCTTGTAAAAATTCTTTGGTTTTTCGGTACCCAAAAGCGGAGGGGAAGAACTTTGCTCAAAACGAAAACATTTCAGCTTTCTGTCACTGAAAACCAAAAAAGTTGTCATTGAATTTTTTTGTGGTGAAAGTAATAGTTTCTAATCTAGTCCTGAGATTTTCCAGGACATTTAGGGAATAGCAGGCTGTGCTCTGGATGGGGACACAGAAGGCCAGAGCTCAGTCCTCTGGTTTGTCAAAGGGCTTTGATGCTCTGATGGGGTACAGCCACTGCCTTGACAGAGGTGGCCGAGGGCTCTGCTGGAGTCAGTGTGGGGTTGGAATGGACCATGAAGCCCATCTGGTTCCAACCCCCGCCACAGCTAGGGATGCCCCTATCCAAATCAGGCTGCCCCATCCATCCTGGGGCCATCCTTGAGCTCTCCTCCTCCTGCCCACAGCTGTAGGCCCCACTGGCAGAGCTGTGGGTGGCCAGCTCTACAGGCAGTTCTGCAGACGCAGGGCCAGCCATGCCATGCCCAGCCATGCTGTGCTGTGCTGTTCTGTGCTGTGCAGGCCATCAGGCTCAGAGGCACCGTTTGCACCAGTTGTTCACTCGCAGTCTCCAGGCTGTCCATGAGGCGGCCGTGCGATCAGTAGGCAGCCACATCCTTTGAGACGCTCTCACATCAACTTAGTAGTCAAAGTAGTCATACATCAACTGTTTCTCTTCTGTAGAATGGGAACCATAGCCTTGGCTGTTTGCTGTCTGTAGGTCATCGGGTCTCTGTGGCAGGCTGTGCATGTGCTCCCTTGGCAAAGCAGGTCTGTTGCGGAGCTGCAGAGACGCAGCTGTGAAGGGCTCCCTGCTACTACCACTAAAGAAAGAATACATACAGCCAAATGCTCCCTATTGTTCAGGTTTTTGTAAGCACATTACTGGGAAAGATCCTCAACTGCTGTAGAGTTGGCAGGCGTCCACCAAAATGAGAGCAGCTCTACCAGCTCACACCAACAGAGCAACGTGGAGGGGGAAAAACAGGCTCTTGTAGGCATCCCTTTGTTAACAGTTAGCATATTTTGTGTTTACAGCATTTTTGAAAGTTCTGTTAAAAATAAATTCCTGGAGTTCTGGATAAATAAATAGTTGTACAGAAGAGCCCTCTGTAGCCACAAAGTTGCCAAAAATTATCAGTAATCCTCAGTGAGATGGAATGTGCAGTTGGCAAGGGGATGGCAGGAAAAAGTCCTCACCAGTTCTGCCTCATATTCCCATACAATGAGAGGTGATGCCAGGATTTTCCATTAGTGTCTGTGATGCAGTTGAAGATGGGAGTGTTTGTCGTTAAGGAGACCTTGTTTCAGTTAAATAACCAGTGAAGGGCTTAGTTCAGTGGCATATTTTTCCATCACTAGACATTGATTTCACACAAGTTGCTTTGTTTTGTTAACGAAATTTGACCCTCTGCATTTAACTCAATTTAGGTCAAAACATAGAATATGCAAATGAAGAACCACAAGTCCAGCCCACTACTGATGTGGTTTTGAAGTCCTGAACAAAAATAAAAACTATTTACAGACTAGTCTGGGGCAATACAGGCCCTTAAAACTGACATCCAGGGACCTGGCAGCTGACATATGTATTTAGTTAGGCTTTGACACTGCTAGGATTGATAATCTGGGGAGTTTGGGACAGTGACTATGGATTTTAAGGGCCTTTATTCTGAGTGATGACATTCAGACAGATGAAGCTGGCGTGTGCTCCCTGCTGTCTGGAGCGCTGCTGTGTTTAAGACCTTTGTAGCAAAGCTTCGTGCTCCTGGGGAACCCCCAGTCTCGTTGATTCTGTGTATCTTGGCCCTTAGGCATAGTGCATGTAAGTGGATAATGGGCCAAGAGCCGGTTTTATTTAAAACTGTGGAATTCCTGCTTGGTTAAGCAGCAATTCCACCTGTTGAGCCAAGAGCCAATTTTGGCCCAGGAGCTGAAGTCCAAAGACCAGGGCATCCGGCGTGCTCACGCCATGAGTCGCAGTCTGGCCTCCCAGCTTCGTTTCAGAAGCACTGAACCCACACCAGGCACACCATGAAGATGAAGTCAGAGTGGTAAGGAAAGGGAAAGCTGCTGAACTGGAGGTTCTCCACTCTGTTTTACTGGATTCAGCTCTAATAAATATACCTGCTAAATGTTCCACAGGTAGGTTTAGCCCTGAAGGCAGACGCCTGAGAACAGGAAAATGAAAACACTGGAAAAACTTGCCAGCATTAAGCTCCATTCATTCTCAATTTTTCAGTGCTTTCCTGGCCATCAAAACATAAAGGCAATTCTGAACTATTCAAGCAGTAATACAGCTCCAAATTAAATTAATATCTACATTATAGCAGCTACTTACTGTGGCTGTCAAAAGTTAGTTTTGCCCCAGAGAGAAGGTACAGAGAGAACAATGGAGAGTCTTCAGTGTGAAATCAGATACTAACAGTCACGCAGAGCTGTGGAGATGAAATACAATCTAACCTTTTCATGTTTAGACTAAAACCTTTTCGTTTAACATTATACTTAACGGAACAGCTTTAAACCAGCCACAAAGAGTGACCTGACATGTTTTGACTATAATAAGCATTGATTCCATGCCTATAAATTTTATAGTTGAATCAATTATACTCTTCCTTTATAGGATTAGAGAAAACGTTTCATTTTGAATGGATTTTTTTTTTTATTCTTATGACTGAAAGGAACTGAAGAGAAAAATGAGGGAGCCGTGCTAAAACTTTTAAGAAAATGCCTGGAGTATTTTCTTCTAGAAGAATAGCTGTGTAGATAGAATATCTCAGCTTGTGGAAAGTTCCATGAGCACTATGAAAAGATTTTTTATTTCCCATAAACTGAGAAAGGGAAGCCACGGTCTTTCACTTTGCAGCGCAGATTGGAGATGGCTCTTGCTACAGGCAGATGGAGGCCGTCGCAGTCAGTGCTGGAGGAAAAGTCCACGCTTTTCTTTCAAAAAGAGTGCATCAGCCTCTTGGGGAACTCAGTTAAATCTGCAGCTCTGCCTCAAGCATCCTCGGGCAACTTGCTCTTCATCTGCCGCCACAACGTGTTCAGGTCCAGTACTGTGCTCTTCTAAAGTGCCCATCAAATGGGGTTTTTAGTCTTTGGTGAGACTGTTTGAACATAAATCCTAATTATCACCAACAGATGCAATTAGATGATGTCCATGAAATGTGATATTCTCAGTGGTTTTGTTTTCTGAATGGTTTCTATCCTAAACTTTGGAGTCTATGCTACAACGCATGTTTCTGTGTATCCATACAAAATTTTGTTTCAGGTCAATAGAATCTCATGTGTGACCCAAACTAAACCATCATAGCAAGCAATAAATCTTCTGCCACAAGCAGTGAAACGCTGGTAATACCTCTGAAAGCTCTACTGGCAGCTTGGAAACACTTGGCTTTTGGCAGTAGGATACTGTGCTGTCTGCTAACAGATGTTTTTGCAGTGAAAATAACCTTGTGCAAGCTGCATGCACTCATACCCTGGTGCCAGAGCCATGCCTACTGCTGGGAGCTGGGGGCTGACGAGGTCCCTCCTGCCACCAGCACCATCCCGGCGGTTGCACGGCACGTTTGCAGTCACTGCCCTCAGAACAGCACCAGTTCAGAGGAAAGCAAAACATCCTTGCTCTGACCAGCTCGCCCCATCTGTAAGAGATCCTCTGAACCAGTGAAAAACCATCCAGAGAGAATGGAGCACAGGAGCCACTGGCTGCTCCTTTGCAGCTCCCGAAGGCCAAAGCAAAGACTGCCTGGGGCAAATGTCATCATTTTGAGTAATTGAGTGCAGTAGCTGATCAAGGTGGACTAATTTATGATGCTTGATTTTATAGGTCTCGATTAATCGTAGGTTTTTTCCCCTCCCAATTACCTGAAGTACCTGATAAAATAGTGCCCAGGCAAATTTCCATAGAATGGGAAGTGAGCAACTTGTGTAGAAGAACATGCTGGGAGTTTTACATCAGTAAGTCAAACATCCTTGAAACTTCTGCAAACTGCTGATAAAGACTTTTCCACTGCATGCAGTTATTTGGGCTATTTTTACATTAAATGAGATTTTAAAAACTCTCTTCTGGCTTAAAATCTATGAAAAAAATACTGCTCTGTCTTTGTTTCCTTTGTTGGAAACGTAGCACAGTGCAGAGCGTTGTCAGCGCTGTACTGATAGCATGGAGCAGGAGAGCTGGGAGGGTGTGGGGGTCTCCTGAACTCAGGCTGTAAAGTGTGGCAAGGTAGTTCTGACCAGGTAAAAATGGGGACGATGGATTCCTTCTGCAGGGAGTTTTGTCTGACCCACAAATAGCACGCCCTGCTCTGCTATCAATAGCCCAGTATGTGGAGCGATAACGTAACGTTTCCTTGATGGCTTTGTTTTGCTTTTATTTTTAGAATAGCAGCATTTACATAACAGTCTTGGTGGAGATTTAGGGTACAAAAAAACCTAACGGAGGCTACAGCTATAAACCTCATGTGCTGTGTTTATAAAAGCCACTTTGATTCGGTGTTGTATAAAGTATGTATAAAAAGAAAAATCCATTACAACCGAGGGGATTTTCAATGAAGTATTAGCCTGGTAAGAGGGTTAACAAGATTCGTGCTTTTTTTTCCCCTTTCTATTTTTTAAACCATGGCACAATTCAGTATAAGCAGTTAAAGCGCAGTTTTGGTGACACAGATTAAATTGTGCGGGCAAAAGTACTGCAGGGTTTCTATAAAGACACAGATGCAGTTCATTGATACATGTAAATAAGATTATACCCTTTCCCCTGTATTTGCATTAGCCAAGACAAGTATTAGACATCATAATACAGAATGGTTATTCAGAGTTCACTAATTACGGCTTCATATCTTTAAATGAGATTATAATATGGCTGCTCTGGGTCCTGGTACAGCCTGACTGCGTTATGCTGTGACACTTGGAGGCAGCGGAAAAATAGCTGGAAAAAAACTTCACAGAATATTTCCATATTGAGTCGGTCAGTGCTTGCGTGTGTGCCCTGGGCAGGGGAGAAAATGGCTCTCATCATCCCGGTTATAAAGGGCTGCAGCAGAGCGGGGCTCGCAGGCCGTGCCAGCTGGCCCTGCAGGTGCTGGAGGTTGCCTGCCCTGTGATGTCTGCACTTCGGTAGGCCTTCCCAGCTCTGTGCTGCCTGTGGCAGCCTTCACATGCCTGGGCAGACAAAGCTCCATCAAGGAGAGAATGCAGGCTGGGCTGATTTTTTACTCTGTGCTCGGTTTTGCGGGGTGATGGCAAGCTGTCCTTATCCTGCCGAGCCTCTGCTGCTCCTTCTCTTCTGCATTCATGACAGCTTTTGAATGCAGTGGCATCTCTGGGTTTGTGGCGGGGGAACAGAAGGGAGCTGGTTGAGCTTTCCTTGCGTTCCCTGTTGAGCTGCAGAGTGACACCGCCGGTGCAGGACAGGCACACGAGGCACTCTGCACTCCCTGCTCCGGAGCTGTTCTACCAACCAGGTTTCACCCCAGAGCTGGCTGCATTTCAGCCATGAATGAAGCCACCCTTGTGCCCGATGCGTCTGTTTTGTTTTAATTCTGCAGAGCTCTTCGGAATCTTCTAGGATGAAAGGCGCTGTATGAGTGCAAGATTGTTGTTTTTATTTGGATTTGGAAATAGCCTTTCTGAAAATAGTAACTAGTAGATTAAATGCCAGGCCAGGATGAGGCAATACTGCTTTGTACACAGAGAGGATTATTAGAAATATTTCTTTAGAATGATACCCAGAATGTGAATTACCCAACTTGCCAGGTTACTTATGAAACAGAAAAAGTTACAGAAGGGCTTATGTAACGTTGTTTTTCCAGAAACATAGTTGGTGGTTTTTCCCAGCAGTTCCATCTGCTAAGTGGCCTAACGTCTTGCAAAACCCCCTCACCACTTTTCCTCCCAGAACTTCTCTAAGTGGACACGTACAAAGCCATATCCATGCGTAACAAAGAGCAATCTCAGATGTTTTAAGTAGGCAATTGGATACAAGAACGAGCTTGGACTGTTTGATGGATGAGAAAGGTCAGTTTGTTTTTAACTTCCCTGCATATAAATCATCTAAGAAAAAGTTTATTTTGCAGATGTCTTGAGCAGTACAGACAAGCGATACAAAGGTTAGTGATTTTTTAGGGGCTGGGAGGAGAGGCAAGTGTGCCAAGGAGTCCCCTAACGGCTGGTGGCCGCATCCTGCAGCACAGCCCCACTGCAGCACTCTGCTGCAGGGCTGCAAAAGGAGCCTGCATCAGCACGGAGCGGCTCTTGCAGCATCTCCTGGATATGGCAGTGCTCGTAGCACAGCAAACACCACTCTGCTTTCAGAGAGACTGCCTGGCACATTTAGTATTTGGGGCTGAGTTCTTCTAGGAATGCAGTATTATTTATAACACAGAAGGGAAAAGGCTTGGTCACCTCTGCCTGTTAGCTTCTAGGCAAATACAAGGTCTCTAACGATAGAAAGTAATGCTGTGCTACTATTTAGTCTGCCTAATAGCACGTTCAGTTTTGGATACTGAGCTGACAGACCTCTTTTGGAAAGTGTATAATTCACCCCTTCAAAACAATGCTTCTTCGTGCTTTTTTTAATGGTGTTTTAAAACACACTACAGAACGACAACAAAGAAATCGTCCTCTCTTGGCCACCCAGCAAAGCTCTGAGTGGGTGTTTTATGTCACTCCTTTAATGGCCATTTGTATTTTATGCCTTATTTTAAAAATGCATTTACAGATTTCTTTTTAATTAAATTTTATGGGTGAATTTACTGCTCACGAAAGTGAGTGATTAATCACACCGGCTGGAGTCAGGCGTAGTGGGGTAGGCGTTACGCAAACTTCCCTGCGTGGCTCTGCCAGGGCATCGCAGTCTTGACCTCTTTTACCCTGGAGAGCAGGCTGACCAGTCTTGTGACCGTCGTGGCACATGGCATAACTTTTTTGTCACGTGCAACCGAGGAAGAAATTTCCTTTGGAGTGCGAGTGGCTGTCATGGCTCTGTTGTTTCTGTTGCTGACATACATGGTGCTGTGCTGGCACTGGGAGCCACAGGAGAACCCAGCCAGGGGCCTTGTGCTTGGCTACCGAGAAAGCAGAGTAGGCTGACCTTACTGTCACTTGGAGAGGGTCTCAGGCTTTAGAACCTGAGGAGGTTCAAGGCTGAAAACAAACTTACTGCCTTTAGGAGGAGAGACATCTTCTTGAAGTCACCTGTTGGCTGTGGAAGTCAGAAAGTTCAGAAATAGTGAGACAGGAAAGGTAACTGTGGCAAAGACTCAAATCAGGTAATTAGAAATCAGTATATCACTAATCTGCCTATATTAAAGTATACGTTAGAATGCTAATTAACAAAAAAGATGCCCTCATTAGTCTTTACCTGCTGCTCCTCGCAAATCCCATACTTCTGTGTGTTCAGAAGGATTCCTGACAAGTCCTAGGCTGGTGGTGACCACACGACCTGGAGCCATGATGGGAGTAGCTCCATTTCCAAAAGCCTGTAATGCCGGCAAAGGTCCCAGCGATGCCCTTTCAGGAGGCGATGCACCTCCACTCTCACAGCTGGAGCACAGTTCTGTGGCACATTCAGAATCTTGCCCCAGCCCCACACTCTGCTCCACCTTCGTAGCCTTTTTCCAAGCAGGTTCCAAAACTACCAATAGCACAGCCATGGAGTTATACTGGCTCTGAAAGATGCATGTCTGAGCTTTACCCAGTATGAGTTTTGAAACCATAAAACTGACCACCACTTGTTCTTTGGCATTTTCTCTCACAGGCATCCCAAACACTTTTACTCTCTGGTAAGCAATCTAATCTTTGCAGTGACTGTCATAACAGAGCATTTCTAGAAAGCAAAATGCCCAGTGACAGCTGTTCCAGTCCTTCTCTTCCTATTTTTAGGCAGCGGCACATTCCTCAGCTGATATAATCTCAAGTGGCATTATTAGTTAAATTTAAATTTTTGATAGCTGGAGTTTGGCCACAGCCCCATCACCAGCAGATTTCATTCTGATGTCTGTTACATTTTTCTACACTGGGCCCTATACCTTCTATTAGCAGCTTTGCCAGCCCTCTTACATAAAGGCTCGGCTTTGGGATGAAGACATTAGAACAGTTATTTTCAGTTTTTGTGCTTAAAAATATATTTCTTCCTACTGTGGTTACAAAGTTTAGACACGTTTCTTAGGAGAAGAAGGCAAACTGAGGTCAATACATATTTGTAAACTGTAAGAAGAGCTTGTTTTTTCTAAAAGAAATTATAATTCTGAGCCTGCTACATCATCTCCTCAAATGTATTGCTGTAATAGATATAAATTACCTTCTGAAGTCAGAAAGGTTTCTTACTGCTCTGGACAGAATGAAATGATGCTACAAGAGATGTTAACTGTGGTATATAAATAATGCCTGTGCTGCTTGTCCAGAATTAACCAAGCCTCACCCAGTTCATCTGACAATGCTATTTGTTGTTTATTTTTTTCTCCTGGAGAAAAGTCTAATGAAAAGTCTGATGAAATGTCTAATGAAAAGACTAATGAGACTCAATGTAGATTAAACGTAATGTGGCTTAATACTCTGGGGTCAGACCAATGAATGATGGCTGCTGAGAGATGTTTAGAAAATGAAAGCTAATCCTGTAACGTCAGTATAATTGATAGGTGTTCTCCAGACAGCAGAGTCCGTGCTGGTACAGCAGTAGGTTGTACATGGAGTCAGCTTCTGCAGGATGATGGTCTGTAATGGGAATTGAAGTATGGACTAGACCTGCACTTCAGACCTGAGCTGATACACTGAATAGAGTCTCTTGAGTTGCAAGACGTGATATGGATCAGTGGTACCCACTGGGATGCACTTACTGCCTTGTTTTCAGCACAGATTTTAGGCCCCTGCATAGAGAAGTGGCTATTTACACGTGGAAAATGCAGCAGCATCTTTCTGACCACAAATAGGATTTCCAGTTAATGTTAGGCAGCGTAGGCATCTACAGTAAATAGCAGTGTGGTCACTGGAAGTACATATTTCGTTACTATATATGTACTGTACCCACACTTCCCTTTTAAAAATCCAGCCTTAAAACCCCTGATTGCTAGACAATATCTTCATTCCTAGAGTTTCATGTAATTGGCTTTCATGTATTGCTTGGAATATATCTATCCTGCAGCGGTGAAGCTAAAATCCATTTCATTCCATGCATTGCCTTTATTCATGCCATGTTCTGCAAAAGACAATCGCTATGAAAATTGCTTATAAAGAATGTTCCACAGGCAAATGAAATGCAGGTTTAGTATGTTAAGGAAAGCTTTGATTAAGTAAAAATAAAAGATTGATCACATCATAGATTTTCTCTGTTCTCTGCATGGAATTGCTAGGAGTTCTTACAACCATTCATTGCAGAGCTTCATGAAGATCCTTCCACCACTCCTCCTCCAGGCTGTCACTGGTGTAAGCTCAGCACATGGTCTGGTAAGTGAGGAAGAATCTTCATGAAAAAAAATTAACATTTGCTCCTTGGGAAAGTGTAAAGATAGGAAAATATTCACCTGCAATAGCACTAATGTCAAACTCAAGTGGCCAACAGCTATTTCAAGTCAGCAGGTTTTGTTGACCCCAGACCTAATTATTTACACTCTCCAGGTATTTTGACCTATTTGATGTAAATGGATCAGATTGAAGTAAATGGATCTGTGCCAAAATCCAACCAGCTGCAGAACCAGGCGTTAGTTTTACACACTGTCCTTAAACAATCTGATTCAAAACTGAAGTACAAGGATTCATGGAATTCAAGTAATTTCTGGATCCACATCCAAGAAAGCTTGGCCTCATCCCTTCCCTAGCTTGCCCATCCATCATTATGAGCTTCAGCAGATGTCTTCAGAAAAAAATTGTTTGTGCCTGCAGAAAGGCAGTCACTGCAGTTTCACTCATTCCTGCCTACATAAAACACCGCTTCTCGCGGCCCAGTCCTCTGCTGACTGACACTGGTGGCAATCTGCTGGAGGGTCGCTCGTTTGCTAAAAGGATCTTAGCTGCTGTGCAAAAAAAATGGAGACCTCAGCTAAGGAAGGAGAAGGCGGGAGCAAGAAACAGCAGCAAAGGGTAGGTAGGCAATACAGCTAGAAATAGTGCTTACATTTTCTGACATTCTCTTAGTACCCCATCCACTGCAGTGCACAGCTGTAATGAGGAGGCTGAGTTGAGCTGCAAGCTAAATCCATGGAACTCAGCATAAAGGAGCTAGCCAGATGATCAGGAACAAAACTGCTGGTGGAATCTGAAGATTCCTGTTGCCAGGATCTCAGTGCCTTTCTGGATTCCTTTTTTCTTTTTCTTTTTTTTTTAACTTAACTGCAAAGCTGGCTCCAACATCCAGATACTATTTTTGTTTAACTCCTTGAGCAATAGTACAGCTACAGAGATTAAGTCGGGAGACACGTATCAGTATTAGTGCAAAGAACTGCAGCCATTCAACACACATCAATGGGCAGCATTGCAAAGCAGAGAGCACTGGATGACCTGCTGCAGGAAATCTATCAAGTTTTGGTCATCAGAATTTGATGCATTTTCCTCCAAGTAATCACAGCAGGGCAGGGCAGAGCATGAGGGATCTACTGATTTAAAAACACATTTCTGGAGTCCACTCTTATTTTGCCCATGCAAGCTAAGCATAAGCATAGCTGGGTACATCTGAGGACATCAGTCTGAACTGTACAGTTCAGCCCATTAGAAGAGGGCTCAGCACAGAGTGATCAACAGTCAGGGGCTCCTGACTCAGTGTGTGACATGGGTGCTTTAAAAAAAGCAGCTAGCACTCACTGCAACTGTCTGAAGTGTCGTTTTTTCCATAGAGAAACACCAGTTTATCAAAACAGACTCCTGAGATGGAAATACTTCATTTTAATTCAACGTTCTGATGTTTAGGAAAGAATTTCAGGTCAAGAACTGAGAAACACAAAGAGTGAAAGAAATTGTTCCTTCTACCCACTTCAAAATAGTGAGTTGGTAGCTGGGATGCTGCTTGGAACGTGAGATAACTGGCTTCTAATCCCACTGATTCAGAGATTTAAAGCTTATCCAGCAGCTTTACACTAATTGTTGCTCTAGAATTGTTAGCTTCTCTGATTTTTGCACATAGAAACTCAGAGGGACTTAGTTTTGCTCTGCAAGCAATGCTTAAGAGTAGGTGCTAATATTTAGCAGCTCCCATGAGATACAGTTCTTATTTTTCTAGCCTGGATTTGTTTCTGAAGTGCTCCACAAAACTGTCAGGAAAAGTTTCTGCAGCCCTCCATCCCAGTTAGAGCTTTCATTATGTGTAGATCCAAAGTGCACTGAGATTTCTTCACAAAAGCAGAAGTAATTTCGATATGCTATGCAGGAAAAGCTAGAAACTAAGACTAGAAACTATAAAATAATTCTGTTATTTCAGAGTGATGCTTTTATTTGTTGGCTTTCAACTTACAGCCATGTATATGAGGAATTGGGTGTGCCAATCCCATTAGCAGTAATGGGAGCAGAGCGCTTAATTCTCCACATGCTATGCTGAAAATGTGCCCCCTTAAGAACACTGCGTGTGTAATTGATTTGGGCTATTTGTTTGAACTTGCCAAATGGATTTCTTGAATATTTGTAGCTAGTTTTGAAAGCACTCCCATCCTCAACCAGACACACACATTATTAAAGGATTTGATTTGACATTTAACAATTTTGTATATTAATATTCCCCTCTTTTTCCTAAATCAGCATAATCCTCCTAAACCCTGCCATCATCATTACACCAAAAGAACAAGATGTTGCTGGTGTCGCTGCGTTCCAGCACTGAATTTTGTATGAGCATGGCTGATTGGGACAGATTTATATCCTGCTATTTCCTGAGCTGCAAGCAGGACCTTGCAGGTTCAGCTCTTTGAAAACATTCCCACAAACAATCTCACTTCATTACTTTGAAGGAAATGAACGTGGTGGCATCTGCTAGAGTGGTGATACTCCACAACGCAGAAAGTTATCTTTTGCCTCTGACCACTGGCTAAATCAAACTCAACCCTGGGTCTCTAGTGACGGATCTCAGAGACACTGAAGATTCACGTCGCTGTGAGCCGTCATGGATTTCATTGCTTCTGGTGAGAATGAGAGCAAGAAATTTAGTGTCAAGTGATGCAGTGGTTGATTGTTCTTCCCATAGCGGGTGTGAGCTGCAAACCAGAGAGCCCAATGTTTTGGGGTTTTTTTCTAGTTTTTCCTAGCACTTTTTTATAAGTGTTCATTCTGTCTTGCAACTCTGAAGTGCGAAGTGTTTCTCTTGTAATCTCATTCTGTGATCACAAACTATGAGCTATGTTTTGCCATCCTGCCTCAGATTGAGTATTGCATCACTCAGCAGATCATCTCATTGCAGTGAATTTGTCTGCTCGGAAAATTAACCCTACGGCTTCAGATCTGGGTGTGATGGAGTGAACAGAATTCACTCATCAGCTGACTTCCTTATTCCAGTAGGCAGACTGAAGAATGAATGGTGGCTTTAATTTCAGAGTCACTAGCCAAAACGGCAAGGTCAGCATAACAGGAGGATGTTGCAATTTGCTGCTGGCATAAACTAGCGGTAAGTTTCTACCCCAAAGGAGCAAGAGGAAGTAACGAAAGAATAGTGACTCAGAGGTGCGTCTCTGAGTCATGAACGCCCTGGGGATTATCTTCAAAACAGTGAGATTAACATTCAACCCCTTGTTTGAGGCTGTGCCTAAAGCGATGAAGACTGATCTAACCATTCTGAGTCGTAATTGCTGTTGCACTGACTGAGCTGAATGCTAATCCCAAAGTGCAAACGTTGAACGTAAGTGGTACAACTCAGTCAGCCCTTACCAGAGACATCTTTTGAGAGCTGGGAATACCAGAAATTGTCCACGGGAGGTACATGACTCTCTCCAGCTCTTGTCAGACACACTTCCAACCCAGGCTGAGGAGCTTGGAATGGGTTAATTTATGTGTTGTTCAGCATTGTTTGTAGTGTAATTCTCCGGCAAGTGAAAGAAATGCTAAACTGTATTTAGCTCCATCTGTATTTCTGAAGCATTTCATTCCAGTGTATCTGCTCTTATGTTGTTGAGATGGTGTTTTCCAGACCCAATTACGTCTCTCCAGGTTGCATTCTATTGACAAATGACAGAATTATCAGGGAACCATAGAATGGCTTGGGTTGGAAATGGAATAGAATATCTGATGTTCTACAGAAAAACCTGTCTTTCCGTTTCCTTCCTTAGCCACACTGCTCTGAGCTGTGTATATCTCACCGAGCACATGGGGAGTCCTTTCCTCTTTTGCCTTAGTGTGTTCAGGCTTGAGATATCTTGCTCATCATATAAAAATAGCAGAAATGACCACCATGCATATCTGTGTGTGTGTGTGCGTAATATACCATACCACTCTTCACATTTTTGTTATGATTCATGGAAAGACCTTGGGTCTATGATTCACATACTTTAAAAATCACTTCTGTTATGACCTTTATTTCCCTAATACTCTGACAGAACTTGCGGTCTCGGTAGTGTTTTGTAGTTTCCTCCTATTAAAATGTCTTTAGGGAAGTTGTGGTTGAAGTTGCTGTATAGAAGAGGACTCTCAGTTACAATGACTAACAGTGTCGCTTTTTACTGCACTCAGCAAGACTGAGAAGGACCACATTAGCAGCCCAGGTGTTATTAAGACTAGTGAGGATGAGCAGTCCAAAACTCACCAGCACCATCCTAGCTGTCTTTGCTTCCAAAGTACGTGAATTAAGAATAAGAGAGAATGAGGTAAGACCTTAAAGGAGGTCTTTACCCAATCGAGAACATGCTGTACTTTTAATAAACAGAGATTTTTTGTGTTCTTGCTGATAGTGTCAGGCACTAGCTGTTAATGTTGGATCCTAAAAGAATGAATGTGAGCATAAAATTCGCCCTTGGGGTAACACAGCCTGGCTGGCCTGCCTGCTGGCCTCTGTGCTCCACCTTCATGCACCTCCTGCCGCATCTCAGCATACATGTGACACTGGCAGCTTGAGGAGTGAGACACCTAACGACGCCAGCGTTGTGCTTATGTTGCTCCCTGCCCCTACTTTTATCAGCTGCTCGGTCTCTGCTAGGGGGAAAGCAGGTTTCCCTTGAAAGCTAATCCTCCCGAGCCAAAGCATTTTTGTGACCCTGTTGGTATGTGAAAGAGGAACAGAAATACAAACGGGATTCAAACGTTACTGAAGAGTGTCTGTGGGCTCCTGTTCTGTAACTGCTGGAGAGACGGCACCTCTTGGGAGGTGACACTGTTACACTCCATTCCACATTACACTGTTATACTCCATTCCACCCTCTCCAGGTTAAAATGCTGTATTGCAGTCTGCAAATGATTTTCGCTCTGCAGTTTTACAGTTTTTATATTAGCCTGCAATTTTCACTTCCAAAAAGCTTGAATTGGGGAGGAAAAAAGAGAACTCAGCATGATGGGAGCACACAGAGAAGAACCTCTCTCTTGTCTCTGAGCTGAGCACGGTGCCTCTGGCAGCAGCAGCACTGCAGAGCTGCCCCAGCACCAGGGCAGCCCAGAGACCTCGCAGCCACCTCAGCTGGGCCAGGCTGTGCTGTTGGCTCCAGGCTGTGCAGGGAGCAGCCCTGGCTGGGCACACCAGGACAGCAGATGGACAGACAGGGTCTGGTCCGCCGTGTGAGGGGCAGTGGGGCCAGCAGCAGTGGCTGTGTTGGTGTTTCAGATCAGCGTGGTCATGTTAAGATTTTAGTGTCCCTAAAAAGAGTGCACAGACCGTTATTGTACGTCTGCAGGTCAGCTCCAGTAAGTGGCTTCTGTACAGATCCCATCAATGTGAATCAGACAGTGCACTTATGAAGAAAAAAAAAAAAAGCTGAATTATGCTTATTTATTCCGTGCAACTACAAACATCTGTGTAGAAAATAAATACGGACGCTGAAGAAAAAGCACACTTCGTCCTTTTTCACCCCTCCCCCCTTATTTTTAAAGGCAGGCCATGTGGTCAACATCTGGAATGTCTGTGGGAAATATTCAAATGAGCCCTAGTGGTGGCTGCCTCGTGCCAGGCTCCTGAAGTGGCGAGGAGGAGTGACAGCCAGCCTCGGCCGCACGCACCACATCCACATTCCGCTCGGCTTGTGCTGGGCTCGCCGCTGCTGTCCCGCAGGCCTGCGGCACGGCCTGCCCCGCTCACACGTCAGGGATGCTCTGCATGCCTGCGGTCACGTCTGTTCAAGGATCTCCACGCTCAAGACCACCCCATCTTCGGGAGGAGGGAATGGCCGCCGTTGCTGGCTTGGGCTTGGAAGCGTGACACCGAACAACTCAGCAGGATGCCATTTGTGAGGGAAAGCGAGGAGCGTCACCCCAACCAGGTGTGAGCAAACACCCGCTGCTTGGCAGGGTGAAGCCCTTCCCGGAGCGCTCCCTGTGTTCCCATCACTGAGGCACGTCAGCGCCGTTTGCAGCACGAGGACTCGGCCCACAGCAGGGCACGACTCCAGCACCTGGGAGGCCGCGGCCCTGGAGGTGAGCTGCCGGCTGACAGAGCCTGCGGCTCTCAAGCTCGGGCTGCTGCTGCTTTCTCCCCAAGCTCGGCGTGCCGGCAGCACAGATTCAGGTTTGCCTTTCAGCAGCGCGGCCAGCTTTTAACACCCAGCCATGCTCTACTTGGCTTCAGTGGTTACAGGCCCAGCCAAAGTGATCATCACAAGAATTTGAGAATCTATATGAAAAGCTAAGAGCTAACTTGCAAATTTAACTACAAAGCCTATACACTGAGCCTGAGCTTGAGTAAAAGTAGCAGAAAAATATTGCAAGGGAGAAAAATGTATTTATTTGCTGTTTTCTTGCCATTAGCAGGAAGTCCTTCATGAAGAGATGCATCTCACCTGGGTGGGGGCTGCAGTTGGTACCAGGCAGCTTTGGTTGGTTGTTGTGCCCCACCACCGCCAGCCAACACGCAGTGCTGAACTTCTGGAAGACTTTGGCAGAATCTTTCTGTCTTCTTTGCTAGACCCTGAAATGCAATGAAACTCAACAGCCACTCCCTCCTGACCTGCCAAACCTCATTTCTTTTCTTCCCAAGTAGCCAGGCATCTCGTAATTGGAGGCCGGATCGTGGCTGCCTTACTCACATCGGCGATTCATTACATCAGTCATCCCATTTGCGTTCACGCTGGGCTAATACTCTCCTATTAACTTCAATGGGAATAAGCGCGCGAGCGACTCACCATCGTGAGCTACAGCCTGGCAAGCCAGCCCCGAGCACGTAGCGGTTTGACCTGCAAGAGCCAGAGAGCGGAGCGGCTGCGCGGCCGTCAGCTGAGCCCAGCGAGGTGGGAAGAGCCGCCCAGCGCCGTGCGCCGCGCAGCCGCGAGGTGCGCAGGGAGCCGCGCTCGCAGCCTCTCTGGCGCTCCGGGCTTGGCTCACAAACACACGCACAGTTTTGGGGAAGGAAAAAAAAAAAAAAGGTCCCTTACAGAATGAGGTTTTTCAGCAGCTCTATTGGCTCCTCTCCTTGGAGCAGTTTGAAACTTTTTGACAGCTTAGCAGCTCAGCGCCACGACCCTCCAGGGCCGGCGAGCAGCGCGCTGCGGCCGCACGGGGACCGGGGCTCCCGGCCCACAAAGGCCCCTTGTGACTCGGGGGCGCGGGCGCCCCCTAGCGGCCGTGCACCGCCTGCACGGAGCCGCGCTGCCCGTGGTGCGAAGCGGCGTTGCGCCCTCGGCTTTCGTGCTAATTGACTCCAGCTGAGGATCTGGCCCGGCTTGTTCAAACAAATTAAAAACGATGCAAATCAGCCGCAAGTACTTGATGATTTCACTGTGCTAAGGGGAATACAACTATTTGGCACGGGGTGTGCTGTCAATGGGAGGATTGCGAAGCATTTTGCAAGCGCAGCACTTTGGAGGCGCAAAATGGCTCGCTTATGTTAGGGCTGATCAAAAATATTTTGTCAAAAAAACTGTTTTTCAGTGGAAAATCGATTGTCCAAAAAAGTCCATTTTTTCACGATGGAGATCTGCCTGTCAGGGAGAGACACGTTTCCCTCAAGAGCAATTCAGCCAAAACTTTAAGCTTCTGTTTACAAACTCGTAGTTTCTGGTGAAATTATTCTCTTCATTTTTGGTTTTTTAAATAAAAAAGTTTACATTTCTGCACCAGAGGAGGAATCATTTTCCATACAGGTCTATGAATTAACTCTCATAAAACCCCAGCCAGCAACACAAGCATAGTTTTCTTTTTATGGATGAGAAGCTGAGAAGCAAAGAGGTTAAGTGATTTGGCTCCAATCCCTACAGGCACCATTAAAAGCTCCTGGCTCCCAGTTCTGTGCTCAGAATGTTAGATCGCATGACATATCTTTGTGAGGCAGTTAAATGCTTTCAGGCTCCCTTGGATTTCAACGGGAGAATCAGTCAGTCTACCGAGAACAAAAAGAAAGATAGAGTAGCATTGCCTCAGCTCACACAGCGAGTCCTCACCAGAGTCAGAGCTGGTGATTTTGACTCTCCCTTCTTCACAGTGCACATCTTGCAGCCTTGCTTCACGTGCAGAAAGCTGGCATGTCCTTCTGGGCCATCCGGACAAACTGATGCCTTGGGATCCAGCAGCGGCTGTCCCATAGGCAGTGCTGTCTGCTCTGGGTTCAGAATCTTGATACTTGTAGCTGACAGATGGAACTGTTCTGTCTTACTGTGTGATTAACAGTACAGCTTTATGCTATGATGGTCAGATGGCGTAGGCTGACGGGATGATGGCAGTGTCAGTTGTCTCTGGGTTGAGCACATGATTAGTAGATGAAGTCCGATTAGTCTTTGTCCGATTCCAATACTTTCAGGCTGTCTAAAAATGGTTAAATTATATCATTTCCTTGTACCTCAGTGTTCATACATCCTTGGAAAGTGTTTCCAAACATCATGAGAGAGCAGGTTCTTACTAATATGTATGGTGTTTGCTGGGCAGAAACTTAGGTTGAGCACACCATTTTTTTTCATGTACTCTCCAGCATTACAAAAGGAGAGATTGGGACCCTGCACTCTGTGCTTGCACCTCCAGCTCCAGAGGCCAGCACTGAAGGGAAGGAGCTCACTGACATTGGGCATCAGAATTGGTAGTGACCTGTTTTCTAGTGATTGCTGGGATTTCCACAAGGATGCATGTCCTCAGATATTTTGGAAACTGGGTCACTTTGAATGCTGACTGAGTATCTCACTGTGAGCAGCCAAGATGGAAAATGTTGCTTATGTCCTTTTGTACATCGGAAAACACAGCATTTGTTCCTGGGTGGTGCAGATCCTCCCATTCAAGCAGTTGTGAATGTTAATATTCTTACATTGAGCCATTATTGTCTCTATTCACATTGGTTTAATTTAGGACATGTCATCCCTCCCCTTGACATTTTTCTTTCTTTCTGGACCAGAATCTGGATCTACCTGGTAGAGGAACCAGGTTAAACCAGACTGTTACTCCGTGTTACACTGAATTACCAGGTTGTATTTCTAATATATCTTCCCACTTTGCCACTCAATTTGTTTACAAACTATCAAGAGCAAGGGGATTTTTCTGCAAATAGCTGGTGTAATGATGGTGCTGACCAGTTGTACTCACGTGGTTATCGCACCTGGATCTGCCTGTTTGGCAGGAGCTGTGCAGGAAGCCCTGCATCCAGTTCAGAGGCCAGTGACCAGAGCACACTTTTTATCACAGGAGCCAGTATAAAGGAGCCACGATTTTTTTTTAAATTTATTTATTTATTTTCCCACTTCAACCAAGGATTGTTTTAAAAATGCAGTTAAAAATGTGGGGGTTTTTTGTAAATTTCAGAATAAAGAGTTTAAGGAGTGCTTGCATCCTGCCCCACTCGCCTCGCACAGGTGCTGAGGCCATGGCTGTGACTGGCTGAGGCTGAGCCCACTGGCCCTGGTGTCACTTCCAGCCCCTCATCCCTCATGGAGCAGCTGGCCCAGTTAACTCAAATGCTTGGGGGCCCGGCAAGTGTTGTTCTGGCAGCTTTACTGTTTGCTTCCTTGTCTATGATAGTGTGAGATAAAAAGGGTAGGCCACTAATGCTAGTCTTTTCTTTCCACTGTTGTCTGAAATGTAGCCATGTTGATGGCCAAGTTGCAATCCAAATAAATGGATTTATTTTTGAGAGACAAAGGGAATGACTTAAGCCGTAGTTTGACAAGAAGGCTGGAAATGGAGCTCATCTGCTGAACCACTGATCCCTCACCTACTGAGCTAGACTTAAAAATGTGTAATGCATATTCACCTCTCTTGGAAGTGGGAGGTTCAGAGTCTTCGTATTTAATTCAAACAGGTTTTATGCCTTTCTGTACTGTGTTAATGAGTAACTAGACAAATATATGCTTCTAATTCCTGGTATTTCTTGTTATTGTAAGCAGTGGTCTTCCTGTTGGTACCACCTAGTTTGTCCCCTACGTTAGAGGCTTGAATGATTTATTGTACTCCAGTTACTTTGTCAAGTCAACACACATGTGGTAATTTCCAGCTGGAGCTGATCTACTTCCCAGCTTGGACAGAAAGCAAGGGAACATTTCGATCTGAATATGCTTGTAGGTGAATCTGGGATTGGTATCTAACCATGCCAGTAGCACAGCATAGGCAATGAAAGAAATATCTTACAAGTTACAGAATAATTCTTTATAAAGCCAATGCCATTGTTGTCATTTAGTCTTTTAAAAAGTAAAATAGTCAAGATACATTTTGTTTTTCCTCAGACAAAGGAAATGAAGAGACTTTGAATTACAGCAATATGAAGTAATTAGTTGGTAGTCATTAGCAGGAAAGTAACGTAACACATAATGGTGTCCATCACTAGAATGATCTGCAAACATCAACCCTCATAATCCCTCTTTCAAAGACACGTGGAGGCAGAATTAGTTAAAAATAGACTATGCTGTGTCTTGTCCAAGAGCCTGCAATAAGTCAGTGACAGATGCAACATGAAGCTGGGCTCTCAGCCCTCTCACTGTGCACCCAGTTCCCCTCTTTGGTGCAGTGGCTTTGTTCTGGGCTTCCTGTCCTGGCCAGGTGCCGCCAGGTCAAGCTGGTAACCTGGACTGGGGGGAGCTGGGAATTGCTGAGACCTCTGCTGTGGGCTGGTAACCTTGATCCTTTCCATTTTTGGCCATTCTTCTGTCTCTACAAAGGTGTTCAAGGCCAGGTTGGACGGGGTCCTGGGCAACCTGATCTAAATGTGTATGTTTGGTGGCCCTGCCAGGCAGGGGGGCTGGAACTGTATGATCCTTGAGGTCCCTCCCAGCCCAGGTGATTCTGTGATTCTGTGTGATTCTGTGATCTTACAGTAAGACAAATGCAAGAAGAAAAAAAAAAGAGCATTTGACAGAAAAGACGTGAGGAGCACCACCCACAAACCATATTGCAAAAGTTTGGAGCCTTAGAGTCAGGAACAGGAAATGCATCTAGGTCTGCAGTCTCTTTTTTTCAGTATCCTTTGTAATTGTTACTGCTCATATCTAAAAAGAAGCTGTGTAAGTGGCCAGAGTTGTTGTGAAAAGAGTTCCCTGAGACTTGAGTGGTCTCACAGTGCTTGGCATTGCCTGAGCATGGATTCCCAGGAATTCAGTGAAGTTCACTTGCATCAAAAGCAGTTTGGGTCCCAGATGCACTCTGATTTGTTTAAGGTGCTTGGCAACATCGTAATGAGCAGCTTTATAAATAACTCAGTATTATTATCTTTATGTCTTAGTAGTAATATTGTTGTTTTTATGGTACTGTAATGTTTATTATGGCTATTTTATGGTGTAATTTGATTAGAGTGTTACCCTAATGTCACATAGAAAAGGGGAGGGCATTCCTGTCATACTTCTGAACACTAACTCTTCTGTTTTCATCTGAGGAACCCAAAGGCCTTTGGCGATCATTAATTGTCCCACACCATATAAGTAAACTCAAGCACAGAGAACTTAAATGATTCCCCCAAGCCCACACAACAAGCCAGTGGCAAAGCTGAGAGTTGGACCTGACTCCCTGACGTCTGCGTTAACCACTAGAAAACATTCCCGTCACAGCAACAGCAGGTATAATAGAAATGAAGATTGCCACTTTGGAGATTTTTAGGTCAGTTGTAATGAGAACGCTCGATGTTTTATAAACCCTTTAGGTTTCCTGTTTAGGACTTGATCAAACCATAAACTGCTCGTTTAAGTAAGCTCCAAAAACAAAATGTACTAGAAAGCTGAGGAGTAAGGAGACAACATCCAACGGCAAACTTATGTTTATTGCTCATTTGCTTTCCTTGCCGGGATGATGCTGTGTGCTTAGATTAAATATGCAGAGCCAAATTTATCCCTAGGGTGTAGTTTTTTTGGACTCTGTATGACACCAGGGTGAATTTGGCACATTTACACTCAAAATTAATATGGGTTTTACGAATATTTGGAACGTTGTCAAAATGTTGTGGGTTAAATTCTGTTCTCAGTTCCACCAGTGCTAACCCAGGCTAACTCCGTTCTGATCTCACACTGGATTTACAGCAATGTAATTCCACTGGGTCGGTGTTCAGCTGGTGTGAATTAGTTTATCTGCACTGGAATGCAGGCAGCTCAGCTGCTTTACACCAGCTAAGAATCTGACCCATATTTAAGTAGAATTACTCCTAAAATACACAATGGCAAATGCAACAGGAGTTGGGTCCGCTGTGCCCTTAATTTGCACTGAGGAAATGCGACTGAAGCTGTTCCTGCAGCTCTGCCTCGCACGCTGCTGTCACAAACCCGAACCTGACCCCGCTCAGCCTTCGGATGGATGCTTTGTAAGTTTTCAAATAATGCTGCAGTAAGTGTTACACATGCCGTGTGTGAGTAAATCATCCCAAACTGCTGCAAATCATCGTCTGTTCTCTTGTTTCAAAGCAGAGATTGGGAAGTGCTTGGTGATATTTGGGTTCAGTTCAGATATTCCAAAGCTTGGATGGATGGATTGTTTCGATTCTTTCTTTGAACTCCTTTCCCACCCCTGCTAAAAGAAACAGACAGATCTGCTCAGCTAAGCGACAGACAAGTTGGAGACAATGCGGCACTGCCCTCCCAGTACCACCCCCCACATGCCAAATTTGCAGACATCTGCTAGCTGGAGCACAACTCCGCCGTAATAAAGAAGTGCTGGCATTCATGTGATGTACTGCCTTTAGCATTCACAAATGACTGAAATTAACCTCTGTTCTATGGGCCTTAACTTGGTTTACGACTGGGGGTCTTTTGTTTTATACCACCATACAGAGGTGCCTTTGCCATGCTAAAGATTTAACTAAATTATAATGAATGATCCTCACCAGCACTGCGCCCCTAATTAGAACAAGTTGCACAGACATATTGTCTCCTTGATTTCCTCTGTTACATTTCTCTCACTCTCTTTCTCTGCCTGAGACACATGGGTCCCATTAAACATTTTAGCATTTAATGTGGTTCCCTTAAATGACTTCTCAAGTTTTCAAGTTCCATTTAGAATTGTATGTTACTCTCCTGACTGTGGTTTTGATTTTGTTATGTTTCATGACTTCAGCCAAAGCTGTTGCTCTTCTTCCCCCTCTAGTGGGGAGTGCCTCAGGTCTGGGTAAGCCTGCGTGGAAGCGCAGCAGAACATCAGCTTACACACTTTGTAACGTTCACACAAAGCTCTACACTTGTGTATAAAATAAGGGCTGGAGAAACAGCTCCTCGTGGCTGATTTCTGCATGGTGAAGTGTGGTGTTTCTTCAGTACAGTGCAGTTGATCTGTTAAAGAAGACAAAGCATCTGTTGAGTTCGTTTATTAACAGTACATTTCTATGTATTATGAATGTTCCTGTAAGGCATAAAGCTTCTTATTCAGTCTTTAGCTATTTCCAACCTAAAGGGAAATGACTGACAAAAAGCTTTCATTTCATATATGTATAGTATGCATTATCCCCACTGCATGTACCTGCTGTACAGGCGGAGTGCTGAAGGACAGAGACTTTGTTGGGGATCACATTGTCTGTAATGCACTTCCTCAGCAACGGCTGCAATGAGAATAGAATACCAAATTGTCCTTTGGTCTCTGCCCCAGCTTTCTAAGAGTATCAAGTCAACTTCGAGATCTGGACCCAAATCCTCGAGGTATTTTGTGGCCTGGGCCCAAGGTGTCTCATAAAGCTTGTCTGCCTGAGTCAAAGCCTGTCTGTGCCACTGTAGTTATCCCATTTCAGGTCTGTCTGGATAATTCTTCTGGAATAAGAATGCCTTGTTTCCCCCACTCTTTCCTACTTAGCATATGCGCTTTTGATTTGGCATATACCTATTTAGCAGAAAAGGCATTTCTGTACCAAAACAAGCACCCCTTCCTAGTGTCATAACACTAAAAAATATGATAATAAAATGACTTCAGTAGCATTTTTAAATGTATGTTTTCTGTCTGAGGCAAGGCCTTCCATAGTCACCAAGGGGATCTATTACAAAAGCGAGCTGTAAGCTTGGATTTCCCAGCTCCTCATTACCCAAGCAGCTTCATCTCAAGGATGTGCATCTTTAAAGTTATTTACTTTTTCAGTACCAGATTGATTCTGGTCACTAAAATACGGCAAGGACTGTGAATCTGGAAGCTTGTTCTGTCCTGCTGAAGGAATGCATACTGTGGTCCAGATGCTACTGCTGGAGTATTTCAGTGGTGGATTCTGACATGCCTTCACAAAAACACTAGGACTGATTCCACTGGCAATGCATTGGCTTCTTAGATCCTCCAGACATGAAATCAAGATTTCCTGAAGGCAGCTTACCAACATTATTTGTTCTGTAGGTAATTCTTAAAAGTTTCCGTGATGTATTGTCTTCCAGGTTTAAACCACAAGAAGCTTGATATTTATCTCTGGAGCTGAGCTTTTGGTCTCATTTGCAGTTAAGCCTTTGTCTGGACTTCTGCAGCGTCCTGCAGTGGGTACCTCCACTTGTTAATAACCTTAGTAGATTTGGGAGTCCTCAAATACGCCTGTGGATAATTGTGTTTCAACCCTGTGTTCTTTATTATAATCCGCTGTCTGATAACGGGTGACAGGGTAGATAAGAGGAGGAAATGCACCAGGAAGGTTTCATTCCATCTTGTGCAGCCTACCTGCTGCTGCTGTTTCCTCTTAGGTCCTGGCTGACTTGGCATCCTTTGCTTCAAAACAGAGAAAGCCACGATTGATGGCAGGCTGTTGTAATGCTTGCTTACCAGCCATTCACAAAGGCTTTCAGATTGCTGTAAAGAGATATCATGGTTCTAGGAGCTGCTTTTTGGAATCATTCTTCTTGCAGTAGTGCAAATGGACAGCTTTTGTTTCTATCACAGCAGCAATCACTGTTTAAATTAGAGAGCTCTTTGAAATTTCTTTTGACAAAGCAGTTTTCTGCTGATAAATGCAGTTTTGCTAATGTTGAAATGCTTCTCCAGGGAGGGCATCGCTTTGGCCAAATTTTCCATGGGAAAGAAAAAGGAGCATCTCAGCTTTATTGAGGGGAAATTTCATCACGATGAGATACTGCTTCGAATTTATATTTTTTATTCATTGTTAGATTTCATTTTTTCTACAAAGGTTGTGGGGATGGATGTTTAGTAACATGCAGCTGCAGTGAGCACAATGCTTCAGTGTTCCTACGTAATGGTAATGGAACTGGTTTTGTCTTGCTGAAAATGAAATGATTTGTCTTGATGCCAGATATCGAACAAATTCCGAATCTTGGAAACCTCAGGAATCTTGATTCCCAGGACAAATTCATCATTTCCACTTACAATTAAAACATTTTAAGTATTGAAAATTCCTGTAAAGAAGAAATTCAGGCTTCTGACCACTTCTGTGTCAGATGCAGACAGTTTTCCTTTTGAGCCGTCTGAAGAACAGCTTGTGTTGCATGGGAGCTGCTCCCTGGAAAAGATAATTGTGACAATATTGGCTTTCCTCAGCCATATGGTAGCATTTGTACATCTTCCACGCCTCACTGTCTGTTTGTCACAGTGCTGATCACCTCATTTACATTAAACAAAGCCTTACTATGAATGCTGTTGCCTCCTCCACAAATAATGACAGCACAGCTCTTGAGATAAAGATTAATTTTATGAATTAAATATATATATATATATGTCAGAAACTGAGATCCAGACTTGCAAAGACTGAGACATCCTTGATGCTTTGGTTCCTGGCAATGTATCCAAGGCCGTGCGAGGTCTGTGGCTGCCAAAAGTGCACCTTCCTACCCCTGACCACTTGGGCACGAGCTGTGGCAGCAGCTGTGTCCTGCTGCTGGCTGCAGCCCATTCTGAAAAGCCCTGACTCGTGACCAAAAGGGTTAAAAGCCAAGGAGACACAGCACTACCAACAGCGTGCCATGCCTTTGGCTTAATAAAGAGATAATCCTCTTTCTATTAGCCACGATGATAATGACTCACCAGTAGTAAATGAAGGAATATACACAGAATGACATCATGTGAACAGCACAGTGTCTGTGGGACTTAAAATGAAGAGGATTATTCCAATATATCAGTTGTGAACCCAAAACTGGCAAGGAAAGATCTGGAGTAAAATTTAACGTGAGAAATATTTATTGAAGCACTAACATGAGAGAGGAATTATATAACTGAAGTTATTAAAAACAACAAGCTCCTATTTCAAAAGCCTTAATTTCAGTAGAATAGCGTACACCCAGATTGAGGGCCGGCCGCAGTTGCGGTGGGTCACAGCAGTGACGTCGTGCAGCGCAGGCAGGGATGTGCCATGGGTTATCAGTCTGAGAACCACACCTCGGCCCCATGTGCATCTGCAGTGATGACCAAGGCTTCCTCTGTGCCATGCTGCAGGACAGGGCCCTGAGATCAGCGCAGGAGGAAGGGAGGAGGAGGCACTGACCTCTCACCCTCACACTGCGCTGCAGCAACTCGGGCCTGAGGACGTCCTTCTGGAGCCCTGGTGGCCCCGTGAAAAGTGAGCACAGCTCTGCAGGATGCGCAGCTGAGCCCATGAGTTCCTGTCTGCACAGTGTTTGTGTGTTGTATGGATAGCTGGGCTGGGTACCTGCAGCTTTTCACTCACACTAGGTTTGGGTTTAACCTTTACTATAACGAGGAAATGCAGTCTAGATCTAACAGACCAAAGCCTGCTCCTATTTACTAATCTTAAGTTTAGATACTAAATGTAAACAATATTTCTGGTTAACTGGATTCCAGGGCTGCACACAAGAATAACTCAGGAGGTCACTGAGATGTGTAGTGGTGCCACTGAGCGTTGCTTCAGCGCAGGGAATCCGCCCTGCTCTGTTCTTCATGGGGTGCTGGCAGAGTCTCTTGTGAGGAGTCTGAGGTACTCTGCCATATGCTTCCTACTCTTGTCCAAATGGTTCTATGCTGCTGAGCTGATGTCTGATGAAATCACTTCGCCTATGTTGACACACCTACCTACAGCCTGGGGATAAAACATGCGCTTACGCTTCCCTCAGAAAGAAGGAATTGTTTATAAAAGGACTGTCTCCCAACTTCTGGAAGTCCTCAGCAGGTCTGTATTTCCCCTGTGTTGCTCTTGTCTTCTCCACGCAGCTCCTCTTCTCATTGAATGATAAATGAAGAAGTCTTATTCATCATCCAGTGACGTGTTCTCTTGTTTTGGATGTTGGTCTTTGACAATGTGAACTGCTAAATCCCTGATGGAATTTACTCTGATGCAGATTGTGTTAGGTGGTTGCTAGATGAAGGCACGTCACTAAAAGGGTGGATGAATTTTGGATTAGAACTCTAAAACTTCTGAGCAGGGTCATTTTCCTAATTACAGGATGGTGAAGCTGAAGACTCCAATGCCCAGGCAAAGGACGAAAAAAAAGTATCCAACTGAATAAATAAATCTCTTAAAGAAAAAGGAAGTTGTCTGCCAAGAAACTGAATATGAGATGTTGAGAGTGCAGTTCTGAAAAAGATTTAATTGGAGCTATACTCCTAAGAATATGTAAATAGTCTTTCGGCTTCTTAACTAAAAGGAGAAACAGATGCCAGCTCAAGACCTGAGAGCAAATATGAAAAGTACTGAGGCCTCTAAATGTAATTTTAAACATATAATTAGATTCTTATCTGAAGAGCTTGGCCAGTGCTTTCTCCAGGAAGGTATGAACTTTTTAGATACATTATACAGCAGACAGTTCAATTGTCTGCTTTCAATGCAGTAAGATTCAAACATCTGGATTTTAAATTGCAGTTTAAAATTTGAGGTGGCCTTAAGACAAAGCAGTGAGATGTCAGTTTTGACCAGCAGGCATCTTGGCTCTTGTTACTCATTACTCATACTTGCTACCTACTGATCAGGGTACAGTGCCTGCTCAGTTTTTGCATGCCCCGAGAGTAAAGGTGTCAGTGATGACAAGCAGAGTAGACTGTTGCTTCAGTAATAAGACTTGTTAGATTAGTTGAGACAAATAAGTAAATCCATTTTTACTCACTTAATGGCCCAGTAGTGGATGGAATCTTAATCCTTACAGATGAGGGACGACATTTCCACGGGGCTGGGGGTCAGCCATTATTTTGGCATATCTTTTGGCCCTTCTTGACTTTGTTAGGAACCATCAGGAAAATACTGAATCATACGGTAGAGATTCATGTTGACAGAAGGGGTAGCTCAGTCACTGCCTGACACTGCAATCTTTCATTTACATGAGGACATGAGATAATTCAACAAAAATTGGTGTACTGCACTATTCCTTCATCATCTGCCAACAGACTGACTCAGGATTTTGTCTCGAGCAACAGCTTCATCTCCAGTTTTACTGAAAGCCAAGACATAAATGACTGTGATGTTTCTGATCCAGTAGGAATGTGTGAGTACCAGAGAATGCAGGCAGCTTTCACTCCACGAGTCACAGGTTCAGGTAGACTTGGGCTGATTTTGTTCAGTTTTGGTTACAGCAGTAAATCTGAAATTAAACCAAGCTCCCCAGCACGGAGTTTCCAGTGATGCCAGGCTAGATTTATGGTTCTGGGAACAAACCATACAGTTTTGCAGAGATTGTGATGTTGCCATAGAATCATAGACCCAACGAGTCCTACTTCAGTACCTCTGCCTGCTCTGAAACTGGGCAGCAGAAAGCCTTTGGACACTCGTCTGGCCTGTGCTTAGGGACCAGGAATGGTGATTCTTCCTCAGCATCCATTAAAAGCATTGAGAAAATGAAAATAGAAAAGACAGACTCCTTTGGTGCACCCAGAAACAGCCCAGTTGCACTCAGTGTAATGTTATGGTGCCCATACAATGAAACCAGGTCTTGTACAGAATGTTTCCATTCTGCTGCAGAAAAAAAATCAAGGAACAAGTCTGTACAAAATGATGGGGAAAGGATGAAATCAGTCTATTTATCTCATCTTTGGGAAAAGTCTTGGTTTAAAGCTTAGAAAGGTTGTTATTTTCCAAATAAATTTCCTGCTGTTACGAAACCGTAACAAAATGTAAAATTCCCCCTAACTGAAGTTCTCTAAGCATCCTCACAGACGTTCGGCACAGTGACAGGAACAGGGCTTTTACCTCTTTTTCTTCAAACCCTGGGTCTGGTGGAGGTGTCCCCACTTAAAAGCCATTTTAAAAAGGCACGGAAAGAGATGGCAGGAGGATGTCATTGCCCATAAACCCAACAGGAAACCTCTCCTTTGTCTTCTCTGTACATTCTGAACAGTCCTTACCAGAACACCAGGGAAGTATAAGGGCAGTCTGCTTCTCCTCGGTTCTTCTGTGTGGCCTTGTGTTGTCCCCGGACAAACTGCAGCCTTTCTGAGAAGCACTCCTGCTTCCCCTCACTGACATCTGTGCCAAACCTCTGCGGTGCCGAACACCGTAATCCCAGCGTGCTGCTCCATCGTGCCTGGCCAGGAGGGTGCCTGGGAGGGATTTACTTTCGTGGGGACAGTAGCACTGACCCCGGTGTGGGCTGTGACTGGCCAGCACAGACGGACCGGCACCTCCGTGGCAGCTGAAAGCATCACCTCTGCCTCTGCTGTCTGCCTCAGCGCTCGGATCTCCCACACGGCCCTGGAATGCGCCTCTTGTCTGCTACCCGGCCGGCTAGGGAAGTTTTGAAAAGGTTTAATTTAGCTCTCATTTGAGTCCCTTCGCGCTGCCAAAAAATCTGAACTTTGGTTCCAAGCTGAGCTTAGGAATCCTGGTTCCCAAGAGAAAAGAGGAGGGGAGGCCAGGGGAGAAAAAGTCGGGCGTTTTAAAGGAAAGCCAAAGAGATGATACCAGATAAATGCATATATTTCTCTGCTTAAAGGGCAGTTTTTGCTCTCGTGTGCCCGATGCTACGGGAGGAAGTCACCAGCTCCAAAATTTGGGGTCACAGCGACACTCTGTGGCCGCCATCACCACCAGCCTTCTGCCTTCATCTCCACTCGTGTCCCTGGGCCCAGCCTGCGCTGTAGGAGCACCAGCACTGATCTGCAGTGGGTGCTGGGCAGAATCAAGGCAGCGTTTCCCAGACAACCCATGGATCACCATCCTGCCTGGTGTAAACCACCACCAGTCTGCTGAAATCAGTACAGCGTTGGTAGACGTTGTGTTATTGGATGCCATGCATAGAGCCCTAAGTCCCATCTCCTGTGGATGCACGAGAGCCTCTGCTCTCATTTGGAAAAGCTCTTGTACTTATGGGGAAAACACCTTGATAACCCAATCTAAGCTTCCCTGAAGAACTCAAACATCAGGAGGCAAATGGGAAGGGAATAGAATTCAGTGAATTTTCTGTTAAGGCTTTTAAATTAGCTTCATTATTCTGGAGCTCCTAGTGGCTGCTCTGCTAATTGGTTTGAAATGAAATTGAACAATTTGTGGTGTCTCAGGGCTTGGTCTAAATGGCCCAAATTCAGGAGCATTGATACAGAAATAAGTTCTTTCTTTTATAAGAAGGATATATATTATGCCACTTCCTGGTAATTTTCCCTTTTTTCAGTGGCACTGCTATACCTAGCCACCTAAGAAGAACTTGGAGAAGCTTTGATCTTCTCACTAGATCCAATCAGTAGTCCAAGTTCTTGAATTTATACCTCTTAGTAGAGTTTTTGGTGCCATTCCAATAATTAGACAAAGCAAGATACTTTATGTGTACAGGTAAGAAGCAGCTGTACAAAGCAGCATCCGCAGAGACCACACGGGTTCCATCTGGCTGTGCCATCTCTCATGGGCAGTTTAAGAGCCAGACATCACCGAGACTTCTCAGGAAATCAGCAATGGGACATTTCCAGTCATCTTGCTGACCTCAGATGTCAGACATAGTTGGGTTAACACACCAAGCAGTGTCAGCTTTTTTCCAAAACTAATACCCTAAGGGCTCGGTTCATCATTTGCTCAGCAGTCACTGGGACTGCTGGCAAAGGGAGGATCTGCAGGAGCGGTCACTGAAAGCGTAAAAAGGGTGATTTCTCCAAAAGGATTTCTGTATGAAATATGGATAACAAGGATGCAGTTCAAGAACTCTAGAAATATTGTTTATAAACTTCTAATATTGCTATGATGTACCAAGTTTTGAGTTTACACTTCAGCTGAGAATTATGAGCACCACAATATCCTGCCTTCCTATCCAGTGTGCTAACCGTAGTGTTGCCCAACACTGAAAACCCACTGTGTGGAAATAGCATTCCACACGACTTGGAGATCTACTGCTGTTTCTGTGTATACACTGTGCATAAAGCTAATCATGAATTTAATTTTCCAAGACAAGTTTGGCAAATAGGGAGGCTGAGGTAGCTGTATTGGTAAACTTGGCTATCGTACATTAGCAGTGCTCTACAGTGTACAGTGCCTCCATATACATGACCTCAAATAGTGCTTTACTAAAAGGAGACCAGGGAAAGTGCTTTCCAAGGGGTGGGTTCAAAGTTATCACAGTTACAGTTCTCTATAGCCCAGATGCTACAGAAATAACACATTTCATGCTTCATTAAATTCTTTTCTAGATTAATCTAGGCTTGCACAGAATGCTTTAAACGTATCTGCACTAGTTCCATGTATTCACTGCATGCCTTGCAGCTGAGGGCCACTTGGTCTCCCCCCGTCTGGACTTCTCTGAGCCATAGGATACAAGCTGGTAGGTGCACACTGTGTACAAACATAGTGACTCCTCCCTTGCCTTACTCCCCATTGATTCATTTCTGCAAAGTCGTTGTAAATCGCCATCATTCTGATCTGTCTCAACCTCCCATTTCATTCACGCTGCCTTGCACATTGTGACTAGAAGCGCTGGCACACCTGATTAAAGCCAGGTGGGTGAGAAGAGAGTTGGGTTCAAGTGTAGCTGAACATCTGAAACACATGCAGCGGGCCAGATCCTGAGCATTTCAGCACGGGTGTTACTTTATATCTGCTGAAGACATAGCTTCTGTGTTTTGATTAGCTTCTGAAAGGCCTGGGAATATAATATGCTGGGAATTCTTCACAGGCTGTTTTTCCATTAGAGCTGGCTGCCGCCTGCTTACGAGGCTGTCTGACATCAGGTATATCTTTCCTAGGAAGTCTCCATTATCTGATACTGGTATTATTTTTGTGCCAGTGATTGAATTAAACTATTCTGTTCTTATTTCAAAATGAAACTTTTCTAATGTAAAAGCCATGCATGGTGAATATCCCGTGTTTCAGGTGTCTAAAGACACTTCCTTTTGTTTTAACCAAATCAACCTGAAAATTGAAATAGTTTCCACAGTCGAGATCTATTCCAGAAGAGCTCAAAACGTACCCGACAGCAAGCCAACCAGGCGGCCAGTCATGGCCAGTGGCAGCAAATGCTGACCTCAGCCACACTGATCTCAACTTGGAGTTATACAGTAAGAGGTGAAGGAAGCACTTCAGTCCCCTCCTGGTGCAGGTTGCAGCCCACAGCTGCCCAGTGCTGGTTGCAGGCAGATGAAGTTCCCCATGCCTGTCAGCTGGCACCTCGCGCAGCTCCAGCTGTGACTTCAGCAGCAGGACTGCTGGGGAGGTTTCCTGCCACTGGCTAGAGCTGGGGAGAGACTGATGAGGTGTTACACTGAGATACCTCAAAGGAGCTGATTTTTGGAAATCCTCAAGCTATCAGGCTGTTCTTAGGGCTGGCTCAAGTCAGGGAGCCCAGAACAGGCACACAACATCACCAGTCCCTTTTAAAAAACATCAGTCTTCATCTGTCTAGCAGACGTGCTGGGAAATCAGGCTAATGCAGAAATACTAGCTGTGAAAAGCCTCGAAAGTTCTACAAGCCTAAAAAATGTACTTATTGGTCTGTGAAATCTGTCTGTGTTGTGCAGGGTTTCTTCTTCCTCGGAGCAGCAGAACACGCTGTACTGCAGCCATCATCCCCATGAAACTGCTAACGATGCTCCACTTACAAAGAGTTATTAGGAAAAGCCAACTATCTTCTGCAGTTGTGCCACTCAGCCAGCCTGCCTACTCACCTCAACAGAACTGCTGCTGGCTGTGATGTGCTGCTTTTAAGGATGAGAAGGAAAACATTTTCGATAATGGTGCAAACTTTGAAAGTGGTTCTGTTCAGTTGGAAAGAACTGAGCTTCGGGTTGTTTGGGATCCAGTCCAAATCAGTTCAAGCCACTCGCAAAGATGAGTTTCAGTCATTGCTCTCAGTGTTACCTCCTAACAGGCCTAATTAACATCAGTGGGATAGTTTATCATCTCTGACATCACCTTGCAGTTACAGACCGTGCAAACAGAGGCTCCTGTGGAAGCACCCAGAGAGTGACTGCGGCACGTGAACAGGGCTGCGGCGCACTGACAGCCTATGCTGGGCACTGAACACACTGTGATACATTTATTCAGGAGCTGAAATTTTTTTCATTTCTCTCACCTCCTCCCGCTGGTCCTACCCGTGAATAGCAGCACGAGAGCCTGATGAGGACTGTAAAAATGAATGTCCTGGCTTTGAGAGGCAGAATCATTCTACCCATCTGTGATGATAGTAACATTCGCTCAGAACGGCGGCAATGGGCGGCATTATGATGTCAGGGGGATCCGAGCCAAGGCTGGTTTTCTGAACGGAGACTCTGCATGAATCTCCCCAGACTGCCCAGCAGTCAAGGAGATTATATTCTCAACTGTTAAAGCTGTTTACACATACCAGCCAGCACTGACTGCCTCTTTGTGGCAAGTTGTTTACATGAATTTATTTTGGGAAAATTCCATTAGACGGGACCAAGATTTCTTCATAAATCATTGAATTTAGCTTGTGTACTGATAAAATCTGGTAGTCGTTTATTCTTCTAAGCAGTGCTTAGTTTTGAGTGTTCGTTACTTGTGAGGGGCAACTTACATGGGTAATATAAAAAATAATGGATCGCCTATGGCTGTTTTCAGCGGTGGATATTTTGCTCTGCTGGGAAAAAGCGTATTCCAAGAGGAGCCTCCTTCCCCATTCATCTAATAAAACAAAGGGCTCATTAACTGGAGTCACAGACCTAATGTATGCTCTGAACTTTGCTAATTTAGCCAGCAAAAATCTCCCAGTGAGACAGTGAAACCACTTTGAAAATGGTCCCACAGCTCTGTTTGCAGAAGGCTGTGTTAGCCGCGTCCTCCATAGCAGTGGGGATCTGGCGTGAGATATTCGTGCTACTGCAGTGCTCAGCTCTTAATCAAACGAGAATCGATGCTGCTGGACTGCAGCTCCCAATTTCATGCACTACAGAGTGAGTTTCCACAATGTACCATTTACAGAACTGTGGGAGGGATACAGATAGAGACTGAGAGAACATGAAATTAATTCCTTAGCATGGAAGGAAAACGTATTCTTTCTTTAGATAATGATAGGTGCTCACTTTGCAGTTTCAGGTGGGTGTACAAAACGTTCACCTGAAAAAATCTTGCTCTTAAAATTTTGTAATTTATAAAACATCTTCTGATCGGTGGCTTTTCTCTACTACCGTTTGTTGCAGGACCATCCGTATGGCAATAGATGATTGCTATAAAAAAAAACATCCTATAAAAGGGCCCAAAAAACAAAGCTGTCAATTTTAGTACAAAGTTCTGACACGCTCAGACTTGGAGGTTGGATTGTTTCAGTACAGGCAAACAGACCAAGATCAGATTCTTTGTCAGTAGATCTTTGTTATAATTAACTGCCTGCCTCAGTTTACACCAAGATGGAATTTGACGCCTTGCCATCAAATGGAAGGTGGCTTTTCATCCTCTGCATCCACACAGACATATTAATCCAACACTGAGGTTTGGCTTAATCTCTAATTTTATATAGCACATTTCTTCTCCAAGTGCCTCACAAATATCACTCAAATGCAGCCGTGTCTGTCTGGGAGGGAAGTTAGAAACATTCCACAATGAGCACCAAAGAAGGCAACTCAACGCCTCCTTTTATTAAAAATAACATTAATTCAGAGAACCACAGTTTCAATTGTGTTGGAAATATTCAGTCACTCGGACTAAATGGTATGAAACTCAGTTAATGAGGTGTTTAGTTGCTCCTTCCAGAATCTCTACCTCTGCTTCAGGCAGTCTCCGTGTCTCAGGGATGGTTCAGAATCTTAACCCTGAATAATTTGCACAGAAGAGATAATCCTCAGAAGATTTCTTATTGCAATGTCTTGTTCCCATGAAGACAAACTGATGATGTCTTGTGAAAAGGAGGCTCTTTCCACTGACATTAAATGATGACAAACAGTTGGCAGCAGTGCTCAAGGATGGGGAATGTTTCTTTATAGAATACATTGGATGTATTTGGTGTTGCTGAATTTCTTGTTCCACCAGGTGCTGCCTTCACCTTCACCAAAATAGTTCTTGTATATCTCTGTTGGGAAGCAGGTAAGCGATGTACATCTGGGATGTCAAGGTAAAGGAGGAAACACAAAAACCTGCCTTCTCATAATAAGAAAGGCTACGATGACACAGGTGGTTCATAAGTTGGTCTCTGGGTTAATTCAGTCTTCACTGCAAAAAGATGTGAAGTGAACAAGGGGAAGCAAGTTCTATTTGTGCAGGTCCTGGTGGAGGCATTCCCCTTGCCAGACCGCAAGCTGCCTCACCACTGCTGATGTTCAGAGTGCCTCCCTATGTGCACAGCAGCTTTATCTTCCAGCCTGTGTCCTGAAGGAGTCAGCAGTGAAATGTACAGAAACAGGCTGCTTCCCAGCCAGCTCCCCCTGAGCAATGCTTGTTCATCCCAAGCAGCTTTAAGAGCTCATCAGCCACATCTAAGCTTCTGAACCTCCCCAAAAGAACAGACGCTGCTGAGGCCAAGAGCTGGGTGCAAACCGGGCCCCAAAAGAGCAACTTCCTGCTTTGCCTTCTCTTAACACAATGTGGGAAGCTCATGAGTAGCAACAAACTTGGGCCCAAGCAGTTACTTCATTTTTTTCTCTCCTTTTATTGATTGTTTGCTTTTGAAAAAGAAAAAAGAAAAAAAAAGAAGAAAAAAAAAAGATTGGCAAATCCAGTGATCACGAAAGCCCTGGATGGATCCAGATGTAGTGTGGGCAGGATTTGCGTGAGTGCCTCCACAGAGCTCTGCCAATGCACTTTTGTCCCAGCCAATTCCTTCTTTCTGTTCCAAACCTTGGCCTCTCCCATGCAGACAGTACCAAGTCAGGAAGAACTGAGACGTATTATTAGGTGGTTTTGAGCTGTGGATTCTTGCCTACAGAAAATGCTTTGCTTGCTTTCTTCCCTGACCAGATGCAGAGCTTATGCTAGGCTTCCAGAGGCGGAAAGCGGAGCAGGACTAAATGTGACTAATATGGAAAGGAAATGGTGAAGAAGGGCCATATTCACACCACTCACCCAAATATGCCCTGTGGTGAGGGCCGTGCCGTGGGAGTTCCAGGAGGTGATGTGCTTTCTAAAACATTATGCAATGATGTGGCTCCAGTCTGTCTTGGGAATAGGATTCCCCTTGCTGGCAGAATGTGGAGACCGCTGCCTTTATTTAGGCTGCTGAGCTGCATCCATCTCCGTGGTGCCCAGACCCTTGGCTATGGGCAGAACGTGCCGTGTGCTCCTGTGTGCAGAGGACGATGATGCTGGCTGCAGCCTGCCCCAGCAGGTGGGGGCTGCTCTGAGCCCAGCAGCTCCCCGTGCCCAGCACTGGGTTGCCCCAGCAGGGGCAGTGCATCCACAGAGCAGAGCACAAGGCTGGAGGTTGGACAGCCTGGGTTCTGCCTGGCTCTGCCGGGTTTTCTGTGCGACTTTGGGAAAACCTCTTGGCATGTCTGTTTCTCTTCACCTCCTTTGCTTTCTATGTGATCCTTAGGGTAACTGCATGGATGGGAGGGGGATACTGTGTTATAAATGATGAGGCATTAAAGATCCTGTCCTCCGTGGTGGGAAATCTCCCACTGAAATGAGTAAGTGCAGAGACTCGGAGGGCTTTGATGTTTAGCCCAATAGACATCAACTTTTAACTGATTAAAATTACAAGATTAGGGAAAACTTGAGCTTCCTAAAAACAACCAAAGTAAAGATAAATAATTAGAGGAAAGCTATCCATCAAGTGAAATACAGAACTCACAGAAAACAGCTTCCCCCATGGCTAACAGCGTGGGCTATAAAATAGATTTTTTTTTTTCCCTTCACAAATCATTTAAACATAAGTAAGAAATCAGTAGCTCCCTCTTCAGAAGCACCCTAAGGAATAAAAATGCAGTGAATCATGGGTACTTTATTACTGGCCTGTGTGTCTATCTGATGGCAAGCATCAATGGCTTCCCTTACACAGGGTGCCCAGGGGGATTGAAGAATGCGGGGAATAGCTTACTAGGTTCTGTGTCTGTCTAGTGGCAGAAGTCCATGTTTTCTTATAGAAGACACTGCGGTAATGCATGGGCAGCATTTCAGTGTGTGCCTGGATTTCTGGTGGCAAATCATAAAGTGGGATTGAAATGTTCCCACTCCCAAAGCTCCTGCTTCGCCAGCTCGGTGTGGCTCCCGAGCTCAGACCTGTGCACAGAGGCCGAAGCTGTGTCATGCAGGCCTGTAAGGGTAGCCAAGGACAAGCACTGAAAGAGGGAGAATGTAGGGGAGGATGGGAGGAATATCCAGAGCTGATTAATGAAAATAGATACTGCAATAGGATTCTATACTGCCTTATGGGGGAGGCACACAGGATCCTCCTAGGCAGTGGCTGACACTGCTGGGAATGGAGGTCGGTAAGGCATGAAGCACAGACGCTGCCTTCCATGTGCATCTGACCCCAGGCAGGCAGTGCTATGGGCTCCCTGCATCACCCGAGGCTCTCGGCTTCAGTGCTTCCTATAGCAAGGGCACCACAGACCCAAGGGAGGAGTAAAGGCACTCAGGTAGCTTTAAATGCGCTGCTGAGGCCTGAGCAGTCTGGTCTAACTTACCCAAGCAACAGGCTGGATAAATTGGCCTAATTAATTTGTGCTAATTCTACCTGTCCCCTGCTGGACTCACGTCAGTGTGAGCGAGGTGGGCTGAGGATGGCTCTCGTGTCTCTGCTTTGCATCGCGGCGTGACACGCAGACGTGCACCAAGCCTTGATTTAAAGGCTGCCACAGGAATCTTGTTCGTCCCTAGATAAGATACCGCGGTGATTAATTGCCCTCATTGTTAAAATTGTGCGCGCTATTTATGGGTAGATGCAGTCTCTAATGTTGACATTCTGCTCTTAAAGGGAAAGGGCTTCTAACGACCATGGCTGGTGCTGCTGAACCTCTTGGCTGCTTCTGAATATTGCTTTCTTCTGATAATAACAGCGCTCCGAGATCTAAGCAGGAGTAGCTGTTTGCTCCTTGGTTTGGTTCACACTTCTGTTCATCATTTCCTTATAGAAAAAAACACGATTTGAAAAACAAGCCATATAAAATTTTGTTTCCCTAGTGATTTATTTTATTTTCATGGTGTCTGGAGACATGATGTACTCCCATGCTCTGAGTGCTTATTACCGTTTTGCCTGGCTGTTTCTTGTGGAAAATCATAAAAATATTTGGTGAGCAGAAAAGAGAAGCTAAGTGCTTTGGTGGTCTGATCAGGGAGGGTATTTTGAAAGACTGCAAGTTTTGTTTTGAATGAAGTGACTAGCTGTATCTTTTATTGATGGCAGAGAGGCGCTGAATTGCAGCAGAGCTCTGTATTTTTCTTCTAAATCATTCTTTTCATTTAGACTGTTTGAATGTTTTGCATGAAAGTCCTAACTGGTATGTTTTCAGTTTAAACTACTTCTGGTGTTTTGGTGAAGGTAAATAAGCATCCTGACAAGGCAACCCTCGGCGCAGGCCGGTAGCCAAGACCAGCTGAAATTTAATAGGACAGTTAAGGTTGAATAATTTCCACTGTCACAGAAGTCTGGGAGACATGGGCAGTGGGGCTGAGTCAGAGGGTGGAAGTCGGGGAAGTCAGCCCCAAAAGGCCTTGGCTCGGGCTGGTGGGAGAGCTGGTCAGCACAGAGAGCAGCTGCCCCAGGAAGCCTGTGAGCAACTGCTGGGGGATGAAAGGCTGGAGTCAGACCAGGGCAGAAGTGGTTCTCTGCATGTCACAGTGAGCATTCAGCTTATAGGAATTAAGGGTAACTCTTCGGTGAAAATGTGTTCGCTTAACTCAGGATTAACAAGTATGTCCTCTTAGAAAACCAAATTGTGTTTGATTTTTAGTGCTTTCATCCTGCACTACTGTTGGAAAAAAATAACAGTTCAAAGCATCAATAAATATTTTGTAATCAGTACAAGAAACTTGAGAAGAGCTTTCACTGCTATTAAGACGATTACACTGGGACAAACTGAGCTGAAAATGTTCAGTTGCTCAAAATCAAATGAACTCCTACAAGAGTAAAAGCAATATTCACTATAAACACTCAGCACCACGGCTGCTTTCACACTGGCTGATAGAACATTTTTAAAGATGGCAGTTTTATAAATAGTCTGAAGTCTCTTGCAGACCAGGCATGGAATTATTTCTGTTACCAGCATCTGCACTGCTATCATTACTGCAGGGACCTAAAATAGCTTTGTGCTGCTTCTTGAAGACCTGTTGGAGTCCTTGCACCTCAACACGTCCTGATTTATTCTGCTTTTATGATTTCTGCAGAACTATTGCCTACCTCGTAACTGAGTGCCTGGAGAGCTCAGCTGCTGCCGCCCAGGGAGTGGAGCTGGGAGTGAAATCTGCCCTTTCCCAAAGCATCAGCAATGCCATCTGCAGGGCAGCCATTACCACAGTTCCAGGGTCAGACAGCACAGTGCAGTGATGCTGTGGAACAAGTGGTCAGAATCATCATTCTCCAAGGAATTCTGCTTGGGAAATATTCTGCCCTCCTTACGTTAAAATGAACGGGTACAGGAAAGGTTGGTTTGGTGCCTTCCTGTTGGAAATGGCAAAGGTGTAATGATGGAGCAGCTAAGTGAGTTCCTTACAAGAATCCATCTTATTTCTTCTAAGGGATCTAAGTGAGTGCAGATGTAAATGGATTTTTTCTAGTAACTTTGATTTCACAGTAGGTCGTGGTATCAGGCCAGAATTTCTACTGAAAAGAACAATGGTGGCAGTCAGAACAGTATTCTGTTCCTAAGTCTTTATGCATCGGTTTGGAATGGTTTGAAGCCTTTGCTTCATTATAGATCTATTATCAGCACTAATTAACGACATAGGTTTATGAGAAGAGTCATTTATCAGGTGTAGATGCACTGGGGAGCCAATGAAGGCCAGAATTGCCAGCATTAACCTCTCAGCACTTCCCCTTGTGCTCATGTCTTCCCATCAGCTCCACACACTTATATCAGGGCTGAATTCTGGGTCAGCAGGTGGTGTCTTTTCTCCTGACTTTACTTTCAAAGCCAGTTTTGTTTGCATTGGACATTACAAATAAACACTGCTCTGAACCAATTATTTTTGCATATATGTTCTTATCAGCCATGAACTAGTCACACTGGTGATATGTACAGGAGCTGTTTAACCCTAGGCTTTGACCTAGTCTAGCATCAGAATGAATATACTTGTTCTTTCCTTAGACCTTGCATTGCAGACTGTCAGCTGCTTCAGGGAAGCAGTGGTCTAAACTATTTCCACAAAGTGATTTGAAGAGAATTGCATAAGGAAACTGAAATTCTAGGCTGGAAGCTCAGGCCTTCATATATATGCCAGCTCCAGCTCAGAAAGAAGATATCTTGGGTAAGGCAGAAAATCTGCAATACACAGACAATATTCTGGATGGATCAATATTGTCCATCAACACCTTTTTCCTGAAGTCCACACTTCGTATCTCTAATTAATGTATATGCATGCACATATACACACATGTTTTGATTTACTACTTCATTTAACTTCTCTGCACTAAGAAAAACACTAAAGTTTAATTCAGAACACCATAAAGCTTTTTTTTGCTGCAATGCCTGCCTTCTGATTCCAGGAGAACACTGTCATGTGAAAGAACCTATTCAAAATCCATTGCATTCCTGTCCTTTTAATTTATGCAGTCAGGCTCACGCTGCAACTTCACATATCAGTTCTTGTCTGCTCTTGAGTTCATTTGCTTTCATAGTAGACAGAGCCGCTGAAGTGCTGCATACACGCTGGCTTCCTTACACTGGAATGATATTGTCCCTGGGTGTGTTTCCTTGTAATTGCCACAGATCCTTCCAAAAATTCTGGCAGAGCACGAAGCACATCACAGGTTTAGCAAATGTGAGACTATCAGATGATAAAAGCCTGTTTGTGCTGCTCGCTCAGCAGCAGCAATAGCCAATTCTTCACGTGCCCAAAGTGAAATTAAGGGGGCTCTCAGAGAGGCTGTGGTTACACGGCCGCTTTCATCTGGCGTAAATCTGGCTGCAGCTGGAGGGGCAGTGCTGGGCTCTCTCCTCCTTCCTCCCCACCCAGCCATCTTTCTGGCCTGCTTTTGTCCAGTTTGCATAGCTGTACAACGAGCAGGACCACAGACCTGAGCCAACTAAGTATCAACTAAGAAAAAAAACAACCAAAAAATGTACAAGTAATTAGTTTCTTGGGGTAATATGGCCACGTGAATGCTTGTGCTGGTGTAAGAAAGTGCGGAAATGAGTGTCTGTGGGGAGAGGGAATGGGAGAACTGCTTTTTCAGTAGCATCCCAAAGGGCCATGGAAGGATACTCTGATAGACCAGCAGCATCCAAGCCACACAGATGAGGCTATCCAGGCCAGGCAGCAAACTTCTCGCATTGCTGGGTAACTCCTCTGCTTTAGCTTAAGCTCCTTCCTGTTCCTCAGCACCTTGTTCTGGGAATCCTCTGTGCACCTCTTCAGTGGTGAACAAAGTTATCTGTGCTGCCTTCTTTCTCAGTAACTACTTTCTACCATCCCCCGGTTGTATTACTCCCAGCACGTCAAATTCATTCAAATCCCTTGTTTGTTCTCATTTTTTCCTCTTTACCACAACGTGCATGCCATCCTAAACGTTCCAGAGACCAGTCAACCAAAGAACAACAAGGTATTTTTCCAAATTGCCTAAACAATGAGTATTTCAGTTCTATAGCATAGCCCAAAGATCATTTCCCAATTCAGTGAAATATCGTCCTAGTTCTACTGGACCAACCTGGGGCAACACGCAGCGTACAGCTGAGTTATCCCAGCAGCAAAGCAGCCCTTCAGTTGTGGCTCCTGGGTTTCCTCCTTTCCAAAAGAAGCAATCCGTGTTCACATTGTGCTTGGCTCCGACTGCGCTCCCCTCCTTGCCGCCTGGCTGCCTCGGTGCACAAGGGATGCCAAACCAGAATTCCTCTGCTCCCCTTCCCAGCCCACCCGGTCCCCACCCGTCTGTGTGGGAACAGGGAGGGCCAGGGCTGACCTGCTGCACCAGCAGCCACGGGAAGAGGGGAAAGGGAAAAGCCTTGCTCCCAAACAGCCCCGTGATGGGAACAATCCCCCACCCGCTAAGACTGGGCAGGTCCAAGCCCATGACAGTAACAACGTTTGTAGCATCTGTCACTTTTTCTTTAATGTTGTATATAACTGTAAAAATCCTTGCGTGTGGCACATTAGCACAAGAGCAGCGATGTGCTGACAAAGAGGAGCTTTGAACCCAGTAACAGGACAGAAAAATGCAGACTGGTCCTGGAAAGACATCAGTCTTCCAGGCCAGTGTTTTGCACCTTTGCTCATTTTGTCTTGGTTTCAGCACAGAGCTTATGACAACAAGTGCTGCTTCAGTGCACCGGCTGTCTAGTACAAAGCAGTCCAACAAGACACAGATTTCAGCATCCTTTGGGCCTAATCCCAGAAACCTACAATCTAACTAAAGAGAAACAATCCCAAAAGGGGCAGGTGAGGTATCTGTGAACTAGGATTTTGAACTGGAAGCATTACATTGATCTATCTCAAGGTCCAGTATCCCTGTCTGTAGCTGCTGGGGTGAGCGAGCTCTCACTGCCTGTAGGACAGCCTCGCATCCTGCTTTCAGACACCATCAGCTCCCACTGCCTGAAACAAACAGAACAAACAGCTTTAAAGCTCCACAGAACACAGAGTGACCAGTTTCAAACCCTTCTGTTTGAATTGCAATAGCACTGTCTGTGACACCTGCTGGCAGACAGCATGACTGAGTTCAGCATTACACACACTGGTCGTGTTTTACCCTTGTCACAATGGAGACTAACAGCAAACTGATATCCATGGCATCAGTGATCTGTCCAGGTTTATAAGAAATGAGGGTCTGGCCATTCAACCAAAAATCCCCTGGAGGAAGAAATTCTCCTGAAATGAGGTTTTGTCTTCAGATGCGACCTCTGAAATCGATTTGCTAGGACTTGCCTTAGGAGAAGAGTCCTTTTACTAAAGTCTGGTCTCATGCAAGATGCTTGCACTGTTAGGATAACAGTCAAGGTGACAAAAGGCAATAGGATGGCAGCCTTACTGTAACTATGCTCCGAGATAAATCATACATAAAGTTTAACAAAACATTAAAAGAAACAAACTGGAGGAACTTCAGAGAATTACCTTCGTAGTTTAATCAAAACTTGGGGAAAGATTCTTGGCTCTTTTGTTTTACACAATTTTAGAAAAAAAAACATTCTTTTTTTCCTTCCCATTTTGGTAGCTTGAAATTATTTATTATTCTCTAAACTGCTTTATCTGAAACATTCCCTCCTTGCTTTTGGAGCTAATTTCCATTTCTTCGTCTTAAAAACGGGTTGTGTCTGTACCATCTCCAGGCAGGTCACAGGCAGTGCACTCAGTGCACACTGGCTGTGTTACACATCTGGTTTATATCCCCTTGCACTGAGCCACCTCACATCCCAGAATGCCATATTTCTGTATTGTTGCCATATATCAAAAAAGATGCGCAGTGGAGCTGAGCAGGCACAGCTACATAAGCCAATTAGAACTCAGTTAATTTAAAATAGCCACTTCTATTTTAAGCTCAATTCCTGAATCTTGAAGAAATGATACCAGACTAAAGAACTACGCAACACGACGTAATGAGTACATGGGGCAAAACTTGTCAACAAACTCAATATTCTGGGTTATCTTCTGGAGGAAATTTGGAAGGACTGAAGCCAACGCCGTCCCTGGGGCACTGCTGGGTTTGCCAGGAGATCCTCAGAGCACAGGAGGAGAAGGTAAGGGCACGTGCTTCATGCTGCCCTTCGGCTTCTCCATCAGGCAGTCTCACTGTGAACATCTTTTGTCCCACAGACGGGTTGGGTTTGGCCTGGCACAGCAGTGGAATGTTTCTTTGGGGTCACCTGTCACTTTGCACCGGTCTTTAGCCAGATCTGCTCAGTGTCACAGGCCGGGCAGCCTTACAGCCATCTGTGGGCCTCACGTGGCAATGTGCTGTGATGTTGTTTGTGAGGTTGGCAGGCAGTGATGACCCTGGTTTGAGAAAAAAAAAATGTCCCTCTGTGTGTCGGACCTGAGCCCTGGCAAGGTGTGACCACCATGGGATGGAAGGTGCTGGGAAATGGGGCAGCAATTGCCCTTTGTGTCCTTCTTTCCATCCAACCATCCGTCCCCCCCACACATACGTGCACACCTGCACACACACACACACCCAGTTTCACTGTGATTTGCCCCTGGATTGAATTAAGTCAGAAGAACAAAGAGCAAAGGCAGGAGGCTGATTCCACACGGGGCATGGGCCGGCACTCAGCCCGCTCAGAAGCCAGCCTGTTTGTCCCCGCTGGCCTCACTTGATTCAATCACAGCACAACCAAAGGTCTTCTGTTTCCAGCCCTAACTCCCCGACTCCTGCCAGAAAGCGTAATTCCTTATTTTCTCCCCTTGACTAGGCACTGAAGCTGGAAGCAAAGACATTTCTGTCTCGTCGGAGCAGGAGAGAATATCTGTTCCAAAATGCTTTTGAAATGGGCACACGTTTTGAAATGCACATCAAACTTTGTGACACTTCTTTTAGAATAGTGGATTCTATTTTTCTGACATAAACTTCGGTGGAGCAATTTTCCATGTCTGCACACACGCAGACTGCCTTCTTCCTGGGCCTGGGGAGACTGGGTGTCCATTAATGGAGTGGCACACACACTTCTTTAATGTGAGCTTGCATTTTTGGATGCATTACATCTTCAATTTCAGCTTAAGGTCCTTTTGAAATCGTAACTCTAAATAAGAACACACCGTTTATGGAGCTTTTCAGTTCAATGCAAACTCTTAGTGCTAATTTAAGCAAAATTAAGGTACTTTATTTATGCTCAGATCACGCAGTTCCTTATTCCACCCTAAAAATTTAAGGAGATTAGAGGTGATGTATTTATAGTTCCTGAGTACCTCAGGCCAATAACAATCAAGGTGAGCAGCGGCATGCAGTGTTTGTGTGATAGCAGAGATCAGAAGGAGAGGTTTGTGGGCACTGACATCTGGTCACGATGCAAATGCAGCAAACGATGTCAGAATGCTGACATGATGGTAAATGCTGATCTGGATTTTCAGTAACCACGACAAGAGTTTGCAACCCAACCCAGTCACAGCGTGGGTGAGTGCAGCCACTGCAATCTAAAATCAGTCCGTTTGCCTGCAGAATGTGTCACCACGTTGTGTGGGGAGATGTTTGGACTCTGCTTGCCGTAGCAGGACTTGAGTTTTAGCAGAGTATCTTAGGCATCTCAGGAAATGAATTAAAAAAAAAAGGAAATTAACAGAAACAGCATAAGCTGATACACAGCTAGCATCTCTTGGTCCTTTTCCACCGGTCATGGCCTGTAACCATCCCTTTCAAATCAGAGTTAGCAGAAGAGCAAAGATGAAAATAAATGAGAGACACGTGGGCTTAAATTTGAGCAACAGATGAGTAAAAAGTACCCTTGGTGTCATTTCATTTACTTCCTTGTCTTGTTTAATTTAAAGAGTCATGTTCTAAAGGAGCTGAGATAATCCAATTCAATCTTAAAGCTTCAGGTGGGAACAGGAAGGTGTTTCTGACTTTGGAGATCATTGTAAACTGTTGTACATATGAGCTATTCTTTACTCAGGTTGGGCTGGAAAGCTGTATCTGTTGCAGCCATACACAATGAGTTCTGCAGGCACACACCAGCAAACAAATACATTGCCTTACTGGAGGGATTTGAGTTGTTGACTCTATTTTAGTGGCTGTTCACTTTGCTGAAAGTCGTTGTATTGAAGTGCCTCTTAAGAAATACTTCTAGCCCCAAAGCCGCATTAATATTTAAACTGTTTTCCTCCAGCAGTGCAACAGCTGTGCAGTATGAAATAGAAAACATTTTTCTCCCTTTCCCTGAGCAGCTCTAAAGCATCAAATGGTAAATAGGGAAGAAGGAGGGGAAAAAATGAAAAAGAAAGATTTTGCTTCTGCTACGGCTCTTATCTAAACCAGCAGATATTAACCCTCTACCAAATCCCCTCCAGAGCTATAGATTTGATGTTAGCAAAACCTTCTGTAATGCTGAAATGCACCAAGTATACGGGACTCAAAAACAAATTACTCTGGGCAGGAAATGTTCTCAAAAACTTCAGATTCTGCAGCTGGAGTGCTGAAATGCACTTCAGATCCATTCACAGTTTAAATGTAAGCTTGATTTCTATAACTTAAACTGCATTAAAAAATCTGTGTACATACGTATTTGTATAAACAAGCATAGATGGAAATCTGCTTCATTTATTACTTTCTTTTGCTTTTGCTTTGATATGAAGTTTGTTGTAGGTGTGCTGTCCATGAGACTGCAGTTATGGTTTTCACAACCGAAAAACGTGTGGTCAGCAGGGCTGCATGCATCCAGCCACAGCCTGCCGTGCTGCCCCACTGCCTGCAGCCCAGCCCTCCTTCAGAGCGCCCAGAAATATCAGAACTGGAAAAAACAGGGAATGTCACGAGTCTTGGAAGTAGGAGATGGCTGGTAGCAGTTCAATCCATCCCAGACAGTACCCTTAATGACAGCCTGCTGGCCCCTTCCGTGTTAGCAAGGAAGTGAGTATATTTATGAGTTACCAAAGCTGTATTCAGTGACAACAGAAGAAAATATTTGAGTACCGTGTACCGTAGCAACTTCACTCCTGTGGAAGGTTGGAATTCACTGGATGACTTCCATGGGTGAGATGTACTCATAATTTACAGAATGAAGCCCCGAATATTTATTTTCTAATTATATCTTCAATGATTTATTTTTCGAGCTTAAGGTCTCTGATTATTTTGAATTGTGGTATTTTTGCTGTCTGAGAGTTTCCTCTGCTTTGACCTACTTGAAATGTGATTCATACAGTATTGCAGTATGCCTGTAATCTAAAATAGTAGTAGATAGTATAGAATAATGCAGTGATTGCAGTGTAAAAGAACACAGTACTCAACTAGAAACAAACCAAATTCACAGCTGCACAATATTGTCATGAACAGTATTCCTTACACAGCAGTTGGCCACAGGTCTAGCTGGAATGTGAAGTATGAATCCTGAAACCCTTTCTTTGCTCGCAGATATCCATCCTTTTTTAACCTTGACTACCTGTCAGTTGATGCCAGGAAGATTTTGCTTTGTGAACGTAACATTTTGAAAGATATTTTTTAAGTTGTAGAAAGGCAAGGATTCCAACACATCTGACTCGGAGTAGTGCTCTTTGATGGTTTGGGATGCTGCATGAATGGCAAATACACCTGCAGGCTCTGAGTAAATACTCAGTGGCGTGTAACTAAGGCTAAAGGAGTAAATTTTGTGCAGGTCGGCCACAGATGCCTTGTCACTGCCTAGTAAATTAAAGAGTCTTCCATTGGACCTATAAATTTATCTCAGTAGTATCCATCCATGACTACGGACACAGAGCTAATCTGTGTGTGCTGTGGCACTAATAAACTGAGGATAAAACTGTTTTTGCTGCTGCTCTTGTTGCTGTTGCTTAGTGTTAGTTTTCCTCTTGCACAGTTGTTTTTTCCAGAACCTTTATCATATTCTTTGTGAGTAAAAAAAAGTGCCCTGCTAATTACATCTAGGTTTGTAAAGCATGTCCTGATAATGGGAGCATAGCAGTAGGATGTTAACCCTTCTTCTCCCATACTGAGTCACCTGACAGATCACCAACATTGCTCCAAAAGCCTCACTGCTTCACAGCACAGTCTGATCTGAAGTAATGGAGTTGAAGGCCATGCTGTTGGACTGAATTTCAGAGCCCTGATCCACTGATGATTGAGGCTTTTGGTTTCACGTTCAGCCTGCACAGCACTGGACTGCCTATATGCTGGAATAAGGGCAGTTGTATGAGCTCCAAGTTCATTGAAGCTTTTCTGCCTTTTACTGTTTCTCACTTTAGTACATATCTTTCCTCCCAGACCTGAAAAAGGATTAAAATGCCAGAAAGGAGACATATCGCTCAGCAATTCTAATCACATACCAGAAATCTCAAGACACGCAGTTCTCACAAGATTTTCTACCCTTTGTAGGACATAAAAGGCTCAGATAACCTTCTGAAGTCCAATCTGATCTCTTTAGTCATTTAAAAATTGTTTTTTTTACTGAGAAACTAAGCTAGATTCCTACTGCAGTGATCACATTCGATCAAGCCAATTTCCCTCCACAGTTTCAGAATTTGTTTTTGTATTCATTCATTAAGACAGAGAAACAGAAGCCTTTATTCCAAACCAGATTCTGACATCCAAAACAAGGCTCTAGCTAGTTGTAAAACTAAAAGGAAAAAAAAAAGAAGGTTTTGCAGGGAAACATTTTCATACACATGATTTGATTTGAGATCAGTCACCTGCATTTGCTGTCCTTCGCTCCTTCGCGTTCACTTCTCAGAAATACTGCAGGGAAGCGGTTCTGTCGTCGTAGATAGAAGAGTATACTGACCTGTTTGGCTTCCACGGGAAGCAGGCAGGTTCTGGATCACCTGAACTACAAGCAGACAAGTTGCATTTTGCATTTTGTGTTACCTTCACCACTGTGAAAGTGGATTTCAAGTGAAGGAAGTGATTGATTTGCTTTCAGTGGCATTTCTGGGAATTCCACTCTTAGTAATTAAGTACCCCAGGTGCATGTTATTCTGAAAGGTAGGGCAGCCTGCTAGCAATAAACCGTCAGTTGAACCGCCAAATTGTCAGTGGCGATATTATAGCTACTTCATGTAGCATGGATCAGGTTTTGAGTCTTTCCATCTTGGCCTTGCTGAAGAAATCGATGCATTCCAAACTCACAGCCTTTGTCCCTCCTCCCCGAATTGCTGCATACTTAAATTACAGTCGATGTTATTTATCCATCCTGTTTATAGAGGGGTAATGCATTTCAGACACGGGCTGTAGGCACAGACTGATTTTTCAATACTGGTTTGCACAGCACCTTACACACAGTCTCCTAAGCTACTAAAGGTAATAAATGTTGCAAGATAATGTCATGCCACAGAAGGAGATGCTGTTACCAGGCAGTGAGTCTGCAGCTTACAGTCTGGGGCTACTGAAGACAGATCAAACGGGATCCACTCTGTGAGTGAGGAACTTCTGCCAATGCACAGAACCCATCCCTACTGTCTGTGTTTGAATGAGTCCCACACCTCTACCCTGTGCTGTGGAGAAACTTTCAGCCATTTCCTTCTATGATGTAACAGGGTGCACCCACATAAGCAGGCAGATATTGCATTAAAATCCACTTTCACTGCAATTTGGGACCCAAAGGGGAAAAATAATAGCCGTTTTCTAAAGGTCTTCTTTTCTCCTATTTAGGGGTGACTCTTAATTTCAATCATCTGAGCTGAGTATTTTGAGAAAAGGAGTTAAAAAAAAAAAACAACAACAAGAGAGGAGAAGGAGGGATGCAAAAATATTTCGAGACAAATGTCCGTTGTGAGCAGTGGTGCAGTTTGTATGCAGAAACACTGGCATCTAGTGGACAGTTCTTCACATGAGAGGTGACAGTGTTATCAGGCACAGCGAATATAAAGCAGGCAGTGATTAAAGCTCATGACACCTCTATCTCTTTCTTAGGTGAAAGATCTTCCCAAGTCTGTTGCAGTTCTTCTCTGTAAAAGCATTTGAAAATCAGCTGTTCTGCCACCTCTCCCACCTCCAGCATACAGCCTGCAAAACACTTCTTTATATTAAGCCTTCTTGTGGCTTTCCTGTGTCAGTTCTACTGGCCTGCTGTTCTACAGATTATCAAAAATCTTCACCCCGTGGGATAGCTAATGGTTTGCATGCATTATGGTTTGCATGCATGTACTGAAGTCTATCGTTTCCCTCTAGATTTTAGACATGGGCAAAAATAAACCCCTAACTGCTCCCAGGATGTAATTATTTTGTTCAACTTCTTGTGAGCAGAGCATGGCTTTAAAGGAAATATCTGTATAGAGGAAGAAAACAAAATCAAAGTGGAGCAGCCATGCTGAAGGACTTTGGAAAAAGCTTAATTACATCATTTCTGTAGATAGAACTAAATGTAATATTTCTGCAGTGTTAACCTTTTATGCTAAAAAAATAAGAGTTTTTTCAGGGTCTAAAAAGCCTGAATATTCATATTTTTGCCTTCTCTCTCTTTAGACTGCAGTGTTTGTCAGTGCTGAGCAAACTTCCAATACTCTGCTGTACTCTGCTGGCCCTCCTCTTCTTTGGCACTCTCTCAGCTGAGTTGAAGGGTGCTTCTCTGTTTTACTTGCAGGGCACAAATTAGTTTGTATGAATGGAAGACTTGGCTTCTTGAATCAGTTTGCATTAGGATTAGCTCAGTGTTACTGAGGTAGACCTAGCAGCTCCCACTTAACCCCACTAATTACCTAACCTGTGACTGGATATAACTAATAGGAGTTCTGTTATTTCAGAGATGTACTTAACTTTCAGTGGGGAGAAACTGGCACAACTGTGATCACTGTGATTTTTTTTTCATTAAGCAAGAGAAAACAGAGCCAAGGTTTCATCCAGTGACATTAACAGTATTATGAAAGGAGACAATGGCAACCTCATTACACTTTTTCACACTCTCAGATTTAATCTATGATTCTATCTTGACTGCTGGGGAAAGTAAGCCTTTGATGCTTTGAGATTTAAATTATTTCCACGGAGTCATCCAAGGGAGTCATCTTACTGGAAGGAAAGTATACTAGCACTGTTGTGCTATTTGAGCCTAATAAATGCTCTGATGATGCAGTAACGTTATCTTCATCAGATTGCTTTTAATTTAGCTACCCGTCTTTAGGTCTCAGTGTGACTGCAGTGAAGCTAAGCTATTAGCTGAGTCCGTCCATAACTAATTCTATTGCTGTTACAAATCATAACTGCTAGGTAAGAGCACATGAGACTTTCCTCATGGTGTTCAGCAGATATCATCTGTTTACCATCTAATTGTACAAGATATTCTGTACCAAGCCATAAGTTAGAGAGGCACACGGGCAGAAGAGGGATGGCTGGATGCATGTGGCTGATCTGGGAATGAAAAGGAGTGGGAAAAGATTTGCTGTGAAACCACAAAGTGATCAGACTGCCCCTTCCCTCCCACCTGCCGAACGTAGAAAGTCCTCGCTTTGAAATGCTTGCAATACAAAAAGAAATCACTTTGCAATCCCGAGCCTCACTTCCAGTAATCTTTTTTAGCATATATTGTCAAAGTAAAACAGAACTATCTGAAGATGGATTTGAATTAAGCATTTATTATGAAACAATACATTAAATACTCGTCAAGTGATTGAGCATAGATCAGTGTTGCATAAATGTTGCCTTCATATAATGTATTTAAGCTACAAAAGTATGATTAACATTTCCTCCAAAGTCCATGTAAGTTCCATTTACTTCAGACAGTCTAAAGCTGTCCTCCTAGCATCCTCTGCACTCATTAGTGCCTGTAATGCACTTATTCTTGCCTGTAGCTCAGAACTTGGAGGAAAGCCTTTACTTATTTATTCATGCATGCAATCATTATTTCCTTTACAGGTGGAAAATGTATATTGGTCTATAATTTGGCTGGCTACCTATGTTTGGAAGTTTTGCCATAGCACAAGGGTTATAATTATTGCAAAGAGATTCAGCTCTACAGTGAGTATATAGCCAATGCAGTAATAATCTTGTCCTTAGCACAGTCACAGTATCTTCTTCCACACCCATGAAGAAATCTGCAGGAAAAAAAAAAGGAAAATATAGTTAAAACACATGGAGAAATTGGCCATACTAATAACATACAAAAGGCTTCAAATCTTTTAAGCACTCTTCTAACATTAATTCTTCACCTCACTGTGAGCAGGATAGAAGTGAGCCAGCTTTCAGCTGTGTCTCAGCTGGAAAGGCTATTTGAAATCTGCCCACTTACCTCCCAGGGCTCAGGTCTGGGAATCTTGTGGTTTTGTTTTTAAATAAGTTGCAGACCTTTGGCTTACTGTGGATTACCATAACTCCATCGAAGTCTGCCCCAATATCCAGGTTTTCAAAGGCATTTAGATGCATACAGGTACAGATAGATGCCTGGCATAATTTTAAGCAGATGAACTTTCTAAATTTCAAATCACATCAGCCCTGACAGATATCATCTTCCTATTTTACTGCTTAAATGCTTTTGAAAGTATGCTCCTGAATCTGCAGTTTTTATGTTAAGAAGTTGACTGTGACTGATACAGCATTGCCATTATGGTGAGAATTCAAGCTGATCCCGGCTGACAAATCTCATGTCTGTTTAAAGAATGTAAGCTGGAAGGCTTATCCTGTTATAAAGATATACAAATATAGGTATGTCTACTCTTTCAGTATCACAAACAGCCATTAAGAAGTAGAAAAGTTTAGGATCAATCCTTATACATTACAAGTTTATATCTGCCTTCCCCCAAAACATCACGATTTCTGAAGTTTGTATAACCGCAGATAAAACACACAAGGAAAAAGAAAAGGATGACTGCATCACAAACCCAGTGTTCCATTGGGATGTGGCATATTGTTACCAATTGGCTCATGAGTAATGCCTAGTTTCTGGGCTGTGCTTTAGACTATATTTTCCCATTGAACATTGTGATGTATATGATAAGCAGAGGCAAGAAAAAAAATATTCTATTACACTGATGTTGAAAATCATAAACAGAACTAATAACCCATGAAAATGCTCTGTGTCAATGCTTACCAGCACGTGTACTAAACAGAAAGTTCCATTAAAAAAATCAGCACTTAGCAAATTATTGCAGCTGAGATACTGCAGAACAGACTCCACTCCTAGCAGGTCAGACTGTATCTCAAATACCTCAGGGTGAAGCCTGAGGTTCATCCTGCCACAGCCCTTACTGAAAGTTAAGTGAACAAATATATGACTTTAAACAGATGCACTGGAAATAGAGCACAAGCAGACAGGAAAGAAACAGGAGCAATATCAAGCAAAGTTAAGCACAAGCATGTTATCCAGTTACCAACTTATATCCACACAGCAGAGAAATGTATAATCAAATGGTTTATTAACTTGAACAGAACTACAGTGACACAGTTGGTGTCATTGTTCTGTTCCACTGCCAGACACGTTTCAGCATAAGGTGCCTCCCAAGCCACTAGTTTGTCTCTCCTCTTCTGGTTTGCAGCTCTACCTTTTATTTTAAAAAAGGAAATATGCACTGTAAAAGAAATAGATGCATACCAATCACAGGGTAGGCAAGACCATTAGATTGGATGGACTAAATCCCTGTTGCAGTGTGGCAAGCAGTGTGGATTCAACCAGTGTTCCAGGAACTGCTCTTCTGATCTCTGCTCCAAGCGCTGGAGATAAAGCATGTGCTCCTACTTAAAGACAAGAAGATGTAATTTAATTATGTAACCACTCAGAGCTGATGTCAGGCCAATGAACAAGGTCAATTTTACAGCTTACACAAGGACTTACAATTAACTTATCTCTGAAAATTATCAAATGTAATCAGATGGTATTTCTAGTCAGTTTGTCATAATGTAGCAATACTTAATGATTGATATCAGCCAGACTAGTAAAGGTGTTGGGTAAGAATTTTATAAAAATATTCATAAATTAAGAATTCTGCATACACGTATTTTATTGGCATATCCACACAGAAGCCTCTGTGGGTCCTTGGGTTACAAAAGGAATCTCACAGGCAGGCTTGTTGTAGCCTCTTTCAATAATCGATTCCTGCATTAAACTTTGATCAGATATGTGGCAGAACTCTGAAGGGTTCCAGTAAACACTTTGCATTACTGCTGACTGATGTTGTGTAAAACATAAATAATACGAATTAGAGGGTTTTGGTGTATGCAACGAGTTGTCAAACTAAGTGAGTCGTGTGCCAAAAACACGACCTCCATCAGGAAGAAAATCTGCTTTTAAACAGTTACAGTGCTGATGCATGTGGACTTACAAGCCTAGTGAGAGATTTTTCAGAAATACAGCCCATTGCTCAGCACACTGGGTAAGGCAGCAATTGAAGCTGCAGCATAAACCCTTTGCACAAGCCAAGTATTCTTGCTGTTATCCAGCTCTCTGCTTTCTGAGCTGCCCAGAGGGCTGGTGCAGGATGGCAGCAGGAAGCAGGAGCATCCTGCCCCTCACTGTGCTCTGCGCTCCTCACAGTGCAAAGTGCCTGGGCTCCAGTCTCTCAGTGGGGCTGTGAATGGACTTGCAGAGAACAGGACTATATGACTGAAAAGATTCTACATGATGAATAGCAGGGCCTTGGTTAAAGTAAGGCTAAAATATGTTGATAACATAAACGACATTTTAAAATAATCAAAGATGGCAGATCTTGCTGTCTCTAACTGAATGGGCTTTTTTTAGTGAAACAGCACTGTGGAAGTCAAACTGTGTCACAAAGAATTGCAAATTAAATTCCTCAACTCAGCATGCGCTGGGCTCAACAAACAGCTTTTGCTTAAAAAAGCTGAACAGAGGCAGGTTCATCTCAGCATTAATCTCATTCCACTACAAAGAATCCATACAAAATCAATTTTTCTCTTTGAGTCTGTGGTAGAATTGTGCACAGGGATACAGCAGCCATGCCCCTTCATTCACAACTGAAAATCTCCATGTTCCGCTTGGGAGGAGGGATGGATTTTTTTATTGAAGGATATTTTCTACTGAAAACCTTGACTTCCAGTGAGAAAAGCAAATACTCTTATGTTTGTGTTTTCTTACAGAGAAGCATTTGCAAAGTGGCCAGGGCAGAGCAGCAGAGATCAGTAATCAAATGTTCTCTAGCCCTAGCTCATTTAACTTACTGTAACACAGAGTTTAACTCGATCTCACTCTCCTACTGTTTGATTTTATATTTAAGATATTTACTATATAATGTATGTATAACCATGGTGTTACATTGAGCATTAGCTCATGGGATGTATTCCCACCAACTGTCAGCAACTGCAAAGCATATTGAACAACAGCATGGAAACCAACCCAACTCTGAAGCGCACACCGATTGGTTTCTTGGTGCTTTTTGTACTGTCTTAATTATTCAAGATTGTTAACAGGCATGGTGTGGTATTTTTGCGACAGCTTTGGTTTGTTGTGGCTATCACAGTTGACAAATAAGTGTGTATGTTGGAAGTGGTGCATGGTCAAGACTGCCAGGTGGATTCCTTTTGGCTGGCATACAATAACCATTGGAAAGAGAAAACCACTAGCTGTCTCCACAAGCCTGGCACGCATTCAGCTCAGCCTTACAAGGTAGGTAGTGCTCTTTGTGCCCTATGGAGTTCAGAAGTGTTCAGCACCTTGTTAAACTGAGCCCCTGTACTCCTCATACATGCACCATCTATTGTGTCCTTTCTGGATTCTGTGGCTTTTGCCTCTTCAGAGCCATATAATTTTAACTTGGTTTATTTACCTTGGAACAAAATAGGTACTAATTTTAAAATACCTTAAGTAATACTCAAGAAGTGCAGAATTATATGTTAGATCTCCTTGTAGCATGTAAAACAGAAGGTTCCTAAATTCTTTCATGTTCCTTTTGTTGTAATTTGGGTTAGAGATCAATAAATGTAAATATTACACACAGAAAGAATGCTGCTGCATTAAGCTAGCAGCTAAAAATCTCTACAATGTCATATACTGCTGTAGCAGTCATAAAAAAGCAAATGAAAGTAAGTGATTTAAAAGATGGTGTAGAGCTACCTCAACCTCCACACTGACCACTGACACCTGCACCTCCTTTCTGCCTTGAGTGCAGAATGTACTGCAAGCAGAAGATATTTCCTGTTATTTCGTTTCTCAGGAACAACCTGATGAACTCCACATTTCTATAAATGAAAAGCCACTTTCTTCTCAATAGTCTAACTGGCATTTTTTGAACTGTGATAAATAATTTCTGCACTGTGCACGCCCTGAGCAATGCTCAGCACTTACAGAATGCTACCTGACACTAAGTGAAAGAATGCAACAGAGTTTTTTCATATTTCACAGAAGAACTCAGCTGCTTAAGTAGGTGATATTCATAACTTACTCTCTGGAATTTTACCTATACAAATCTAATATTAAGCACTCCCCCCCCCCCCCCCCCCCTTTTTTTTTTTTTAAGAAGTGCAATTTAAAAGTAAATGCCATAAATCACCCTCATTGGCTCATCGGGGAAACCAGCTTTTCTTTGTCTGTCTTCACGACGAGTTCTCAGAATTTGTTTGGCTTCTTTCTCAGTCAAAATTGGTGAAGTGTCTATAGATGGAAAAGCAGCAGCTAGTTACGAAATTACCATGAAGTTAATGTTTTATCTGTCAGCTGTAAAATGAAAAGCATCCAAACTTTATTTTTGTCTATATACAAAGTGTTCATTCATTACAGCCCCTTCCCAGGGGATACTGCATTCCAGAAGATACGAGTGGAATTTTAAACCATTTTTATACTTGTGCTTTCTATAGTCTGGTCCTACCAGCATGTAACAAATCCTACATCTTAATGTTACTGCCTAAATTGAAAAAACTGTAAGAGCACCACCTAATCACTGAAGTTAGTAACTCTTCCGATTCTTTTCCCTTCTGTTTTGCTTTACTTTCAAGATTATTTTTCTAAGTAAAGCAAAGGAGAGTTTGGTGAAATAATATTAAAATTATAAGCTCGTAAAATAGTGTTTTGGTTTTAGAATAAATGACTACAGTGTGCACACAGAGAGTAAAATATCTGATACAATAGCTCCCTTGTTCAAAATCAGATCATGGAACGCCTGCAATGTATAAAAAGTTAAGTATTAAAACTGAAATATGAAGATCCTAAAACACAAAGCACTAATATTATGACAATATGTTCTGCATCTCTTACTCCGTAATCACATCCATACGCGGGTTTATTTTATATAGACTCCTACCTGTAAAGGCGGTCATGAGGGCCAGGAGGAAGATAAACACAAGCAACTGCTTCATTCTGGTTCTGCTTTCTCTCAGCCTGTTCCAGTCTGAGCAGTGCTGAGGGAGGCACGAGCCTATTTGAAGTGGCGACGTCAGTCACAAGTGTTTGTTGATGCTTTAACTAATGTGACTTACAGTACGATTTTGAGGACATCTGGTGTGAAGCTTTGAATATGGCTATTATCTGCTCGGACATTCTCAGCATAGCTCTGCTCCTGAAGGGAAGAAAACAGACGACTATTTTTCCACTTGAGCCTCCCCAGCTTCGCGAGGTGTTTTAATTGTGTGAAAATAGGAGCCCTGCTTTCCACCCAGCACGGCAATGGGCTCAGCTGCCTGAGAAAAATGAACACGTTGCCAAAAGACAAACTGAACTGCTAGCAGCCCCTGTCTCTAACATGGAGGAATGCATTAACCCGGTTTAACTCTCAGCAGGACAAACACAAAGCAGAAATTTGTATCGAGTTAATGGAATCATGCAGCTGAACGAACACAAAACTCTTCTCTTCCTTGGACAAGTTGTTTGAAAACGGGACGGTAAACGAACTTCACCATTTAGCAGAGCGGGAAGCGAGGGCAGGACTGTAAGAAACGTGTTTCACTCATAGGCGTCTCGGGCCAAACAGCCCCCAGAGGCGACGAGCCACCCCGCAGTCAGTTCCGCGTGGACGGAACGGCGTGGGCTCACAGATAAACGTTTTGTTCTTGACTGGCAAAGAACGGCGGCTTCTGATAGCACCGATGTCGCTGTGTTTTGAGAACTGCTACAGGGGAACCAGCGCCGCGCAGCGCCGCGCAGCGCCACTCCGCACCACGTGCCCGCTCCGCGCGCGGCCGCGGCGTTTCGAAGCGCCGGGAGCCAATCGCGCCTCGGCCCCGGCAGCCACTTCCGGGCGGCGCCCGTTGCCCGGCAACCGCCGCGGCCACTTCCGTTTCCGCCTCGCGCGGCCCCCCCCCCCCCCACGGCCGCTGCGGGCCGGCGGTGCGGAGCTGCTCGTCCTGCCGGCGCCGAGACTCCGCGGTCGGGTGGGTCGGGTCGGATCCGATCGGATCGGAAGCGTTTGGAGCCGGTGAGGGGTTGGAAGATGCTTCCCGAAGCCGCCCGTCGCTTCTTCGCGGCGGGCAGCCGGCGCAGGGCTCGCCGTGCCGCGTCCTCGGGCGACTTGAGGGGGTAGGCGGGAAGGCCGCGCCGGGGGGATGGCGGGAGCGGAGAGCGGGAGCGGAGCCTTCTCCATGTCCTCCGTCGTCGCGGACCGCAGCCTGGTGTTCTGGACGCTGTGCTCCGTCATCCTGCCCGTGCTGATCACTCTGTGGTGCAGCTTCCACCGCTCCCGGCGGCAGACGCTGATACGTGACATCTTCTACAAGAGCGAGCACGACTGGCACTACACGGACCTCTTCGGGCAGCCGTCGTACTGCTGCGTGTGCGCTCAGCACGTCCTCAGGGGCACTTTCTGCAGCTGCTGCGGGCTGCGCGTCTGCGAGGGATGCCTGAAGAAGGCCGACCAGCACTTCCTCTGCAAGGAAATCGTGATGAGGAGCGAAGGTGGAGCCCGCGGCTCCATGCCGCACCATTGGATCAGGGGCAACGTCCCGCTCTGCAGCCACTGCGTGGTGTGCAAGCAGCAGTGCGGCACGCAGCCCAAGCTCTGCGATTACAGGTACTGCGGTGGAGGTTGGCTTTCTCTGAGAAAGTGCGCTGCCGTTTCTGTGCTGTGTTTACCCCGGTATTGTTGGAACAGATTGCCACAAAAACAGTTGTGAAAGAATTTATGAGAAGATGAGTTCTGGTCAGTAATTTCACACATAGGTTAAGGCATTGCCTCTTGTGTCTACTTGTTCTCTTACTTGCATTTCTCCGTTGTGATATGCTAGCTGCTGTATAATTACATCTAGAAGACTAAGCCCAAGAGAGCTTGTGCTTTGAGGACAGGCATAAGAAAGTTCTGATGTGCTTGTTTGTACAGTGTGGTCATAGTAGTGGCACAGCACGTGTTTCAGATTGCCAGAAATGCACTTGTAACTCTGCAAAATTGTCATCTGATCAGTGCAGCTGGAACAAGCAACCCTACCATAACTGTTTTGTTTTTCCCTTTTAGTAACACCCAGAATAAGCTAATAGGAAGGTTTTAAAAGCTGGTGTAATATAATCCACAGTTTGTGGTAATAATGATAAAGAAATTATAAGAAAACATTCAAGGGCTCATACTGCCATCAGTAAGGGGACTTTTAAGGTTATCAGCATGAGATGTTGGGCACATTGGGCCAGAGTAGAGAGCTGATAGTCCTCATCCTGTGAGCAGTGTGAAGTACAACCTCTGCCTTCTCAAAGGATGTCAGCTGTCTGCTTTTCTTTACTCCTGTGTCATGCTGTCAGTTTGTCAGTAAGTCAGCAGAATTCCAGTTTAAACAGGCATGCTGTCAGAAATGAAATCTTGAGAGTGTGTGTAGCAGTGTAGGAAAGGGGTGGGATTTAGGATGTAGAAGTGGGAGAGGAAGAAAACGCAGCGACTTGATATTCAGTGTCTACAGTACAGGCAAATATCACTGCTGCTCTAGTTGTGTGCTGGATTAACCAGAAAGACTCCAAAAATAGCTTTCACAGCTGCTTAAACCGAGGCTTTGGATGTGGCAAGTGAGGATTAACGTTTTGCAGAGGCTGGCAGGAGATGTTGCAGTATTGCCTCGTGTTCTACTCTGTTTTCCAGGATGGCTTCTAGAGTAGGCCAAAAAAGCTGAGCAGTTTTGCATAACAAAATCCAATGGGCCTTGCACAGTACTGTGCAGTGTTTTGGGTTTCAGACTTGAGAATATTACCACTGTTAAGAAATAAACTAAAAAAGGCATTTAATGTAGTAGTAACATTTTAAATTAGTGAGCTGTACTGTAGTGTATGCTCAGTAAAGATGGGTAGGAGTTCAGTTTCACATCGAGTGTGATTGTTTACATTGCATACACTGCAAGTGAATATTTATAGCATCTGACTTTTGGAGTTAAAAGCATGTAATTAATTTAAAATTTAGTTTAAGTAATTTAGTTTACAGAATTGAAACATTTTTCTGAATGTTCAGGGACATGATCAAACTCTGTATTTTACTTTGTAGCCAATAGATTGCCATTTGAAATTCTATAGACTGCACAGTGTTCTCTGTAATGTGCTTAGAATATTGCTTGTAGCAGTGCATGTGAAGTGAGTACTTTCCAGAGTTACTGTCTCTCTAAAATAAATATACAAAATTTATATGCCAGTTACTTGAGGATGAATTCTCTTGATTTTTGGTCTTTTTTTCCAGGTGTGTGTGGTGTCAGTGCACTGTCCATGATGAATGTATGTTGGATTGTTTAAAGATTGAGGAGTGCACGTTTGGAGAATTCAGAGACTTAATTATTCCACCCTACTACTTGTCTGCAATCGGCCAGATGCGTAAAGACAAAAGAACTGATTATGAAAAGGTAATTGTCTACTGCTTCTTCTTTTAAATATATTGCCTGGCTTCTGCTCTTTAATAAAATCTGAAAATTTGGTAAAGATGTGGGGAGAAGTGTTCTTATATCACTGTTGCATACTAAACTGTTGGTGAAAAACATCACTGCTTGAACAGTTTTGTAATGTTTTGTTACTTATCTAATCTTGGAGTGTTTGTTGTCCTGGACACCACAGAATGGAAATGTTCAGCCTTGGTGTGCTTGTTTATTTTGATGACTTCCAGCTAATCAGCACTTGAACGGGACAGGAGAGACGTTTCAAACAGGCAGAATTAGTGCAAGTTACTTACTGTTGCCTTTTTGCAGGTGGTCCCTTACTGCAGAGAGCACTGGATCCCAGTAATCGTGCTGGCAAACACTCGTAGTGGGAACAACATGGGTGAAACTTTACTAGGAGAATTTAAAATTCTGCTGAACCCTGTTCAGGTAATTGCAGTGAAAAGCCACTATAGTAAAATAAAAATTTAAATTAGAATCAACATTACTGTGCTTCCATAATGGCAGTAAGAAGAGTAAAGGAAATAAATTCGTGCAGTTGGGTTTACAGGAAGACTAAAATGTGGAGGTCTTCCCACCTTTGTGTTTGTTCTGCTTCTTCTGATAGTTGTGCATTTTCTATGTATAGTAATACATGTAGTCATTCTGATAATGAGTGCCTGGCTTTCAAAGTAGTCTACTAGTTCTTATAAAATGAAATATTTAAATCTTCTTAATTTGAAATGTGTTTGTTAATGTGTTTGCTTTCTTTGTGAAAATGGTGGTGTTGGCAGTTGTTGCTCTGTTCTGACACTTTCCCCTTAAAGCACAGGATGTTGACGTAAGGGCAGTGAGTTGTTCTTTGGATTTCCTGGCTGCACCTTAATATTTCTCTTTTGAAGTTCAAAACATTGCTTTAGAATACAGACTAATAGAAAACACTACGCCTTTGTTTTCAATGCATCCCAGTAAGGCTTTAAAAAAAACAGACCTCTTTGTATCTTGAATATCTTAAAATAACTTTCAACTGAAGTCTTTCATCTTTAGAAAATTCCTTGTAGTGTTTTTGGATACAGGATTTTCTTAGGACTTGGTCAGCTTGATTTATCAATGGCATTTATTGCTAGTGAAGCACCTGGAGCTATTTTGTGAGCTTGGGAGACTGAATTGAGGTCATAAAAAGTCAAAACAGCTCATTTGCTCATGTAATATTATGGAGAATGTTTATTTTGTGTTAGAGTGAACATCTCAAAGTTGTTTATCTGTGAGGCAAATCCTGAGACCCATTCTGTGAACCTACAGAACTTATTTTCTTTGTTCTAGGTTTTTGATTTGAGCAAAATTACACCTGCTAAAGCACTCCAACTTTGTTCCTTGCTGCCTTGCAATGCTGTCAGGGTTCTTGTCTGTGGTGGGGATGGTACAGTAGGCTGGGTTCTGGATGCAATCGATGAAATGAAGATAAAGGTATTGTACTTCAAATGAAAAGCTGTCTTATGGTGAACTGAGTTTTGGAGCTGCTGATTTTGGATTAGCTACAGCCTAATCTCTTACCTGCCTTTATCATAGTCATTTTCCTGAATAAGCCTGTAGAGAAATATTTGCAGAACTGCATATGCTTACTGAGGACAAAAATGCATTGTGTTATGAATCCCTCTAGCTCAAGAAAAATATATAAAAGCTTTGGATTTTAAAAGCTTATTTGAAAATTGCTACAGGATATTTTATATGTTGTTCTTTCCTCTTTGCTTGAAGAAATTACAATCTCTGCATCTGTTCAGGACAGTTGTGTGTGTGTGCGTGACACTGCTGAACCTTACGTAGTGGCTTTGTTTCTTGGGGCATGTAAATTTCTGTCCATAATTGAATAGTATTATATATGTGAGGGTTTTTAGAACTGCCATCACCTCAATCTTGTAAGAGCCTTTTTGTTTCATTGTGGTTGGCAGCCTTTGTATTCTTTGTGTCACTCTCAGCACGCATAGCAGAGCACTCCCCCAGAGCTACGCACTCCCCCAGAGGTACACACAGTAACAGCATTAGTGACTTACCCATGGCTGCAGCAGGTAGAAGGTCAGGAAATGAGACAAGTAGTTCAGGCTTCCCTTTTTCCAGAACCAAAACATCATTTTTCTAAGGGATTGTTCTGCTCACTATTAATAACACACTGTTTCTCTACCGTGTTTGTATTTTCTTTTCTCCCCACGATGGCCTAAGGTTGCCTTTATTTGCATTATCCTTACTGTAAGTGCTTCAGCTGGCCATCTGCTGTGCTAATAGTGGCAGCTGTGTCACTCAGCACTGGGTAACAAGCTGCTCTGAAGGTTAATGATGTTTGTGTAACTCAAACGTTTGGGGAGAGAAGGTAGAAAATGAATGCTGAAAAGGTAGCTAATGTGCATTGCTTCTGTATCCTAGGGGCAAGAACGCTTTATTCCACAAGTTGCAATTTTACCTCTAGGAACAGGTAATGACCTGTCCAATACACTGGGCTGGGGTGCAGGTTATGCTGGAGAAGTCCCTGTGGAACAGATCTTACGAAATGTGATGGAGGCAGATGGAATCATGCTGGACAGGTGAGTAACAGTGGAAAGGTAAATTCTGTAGGACCAAATATTACTATAGGTCTACTCCATTAAAGCAGTGTATGTAAAATTCCTAAGTGGGTTAGGAAACTGCAGAATAACTGAGGTCCAGAATTAGTCTATATTTAGTTGTTCTGCAATGCTTAACTCCTTCATGATGCAATTAAATTAATTAAATTTAAGTCTTTTGAGGTCCTTAGCTACTGCGCTGATACTGAGAATAGTTTCTCTGTCACAAGTGTAAATAATAGCTGTTGTTTTTCAGATGGAAAGTTCAAGTGACAAGCAAAGGATACTACAACTTACGGAAGCCAAAGGTATGGCTTGCAATTATAAGCATGGATTCTGTGGAATACCAGTATGGTTTTATTTTCTGGTTACCTACTTCCCATTAATTGTGGTGGCTTTTAATTCCTAATTAATAATACTTAATAAGATCATAAATAGAAATCTTCTCTTACAGGTATTCACAATGAACAACTACTTTTCCATAGGACCTGATGCTCTTATGGCTTTAAATTTCCATGCCCATCGTGAGAAGACTCCCTCTCTGTTTTCCAGCAGAATTATTAATAAGGTGTGTTGAGTAAAATGACACTTTCCCCTTGTAGTTGCTGACTTGACTTACGTGTGATTTTTCCCTCTACTGTGGCATAAGCTCTTCTAATTAAATATTATATATTAATTTCTGTTTAGCTTATTTTCAGCCTTCAGAGCTCTTTGTCAGGCTACATTACTGTGTAAGAAAATGTGTCTTCAGGCATTAGTGATCCATAGTGATACAGTCTCTGCACAGCTGCCCTGTTGTGCAAGTGTGTTATGTATGTGCACGTTAGATGATAAGGTTTGGTCCTGACTACACATGAGCATTTACAGTAGGCTTCCTATGTGTTGTCTTTTTCTAACAGTGTTTTCTGTTTCCCCTTGCTTTTTGTAGGCCGTTTATTTTTTTTATGGAACCAAAGACTGCTTAGTACAAGAATGTAAAGATCTTAACAAGAAAGTTGAGGTAAGTTTTTTAACTTCCTTATTTACCAGACAAATAATGGAGTATAGAAATTTACCTTACGAAAGGAAAGGGAAGAAGTTCTACAGCTTACTCTGTAAGGATACTTGTGTAAGGATAGCTCTGGACTATGTGGAGTTTTCCTGATGTTCAGGTTCCTTTGCTATCTGCAACTCGCTTCATGGAATTCATACCTTTGAGCTTACAGAGAATTCCTGAAATTTTTTCAAGTCTTGGCTCAGGTCTCAGTTCAACTACAGGGACTGAGTTAAAATCTGCGCCAGAGACTTACATAAATAAGGGTTTTTTTGGTGTGTTCTCATTTTTTTGTTTTGTGTATTCTATTAACAGAAATTGATTACAAGCTATGAAAGCACAACGTATTGATCTTGTTATAAAATCAGAAGCCTTTTTTTTTTTTTTAATTTGAAAAGAAAACACATTCTATTTGTACAGGGTCAGGCTTAGCTCACAGGCTGGTTTTGTGTTGTTTTTTTTTCTTTCTTCAAGCATAAGTCCATTAAATGGATAAAGAGAATAATTAGCATTTCTTGCAGTTCTGAATTCACTATGTGATAATTAACTTCTGTTTCTCTTTTAAAGCTAGAATTGGATGGTGAGAGAATCGAGTTACCCAATTTGGAAGGCATCATTGTCCTGAACATTGGATACTGGGGAGGTGGCTGTAGGCTCTGGGAAGGAATGGGTGATGAACCTTATCCCTTGGCAAGGTACACATATAAATACATTTCATAGTTCCCTTAAAATGCTTATGAGGCTAAGCTTCCAAAAATTATTTGGACAAAGTTCTTTGCCAAAAAAAGCGTTTTTTTTTCCCCTCTGGATTAGTAATGGATTAAATGACTGAAAGACAGAAAACTTAAAAATTTCTAGAACAGAAATCCACCAAGGGCTTTAAACATGCACTGTAAGTCTCAGAATGCAATATACCTGTAATTGCCAGTAGCCAGGTAGGGAATACCAGCTGGAGTATTGCCCAGTATTTGACCTGCTTTTGTACAGCTTTCTTTGCTATTCACTGTGACCTACTGTTCAGAAGAAATAAATGATTTTAATGTTTATCTTCTCCATGGTAACAATGAAAGACTGTAATGTTTGGATATGTGCTGTAGAGCTTATAAGACTCCCTAAAAAAGAGCCTGCTTTCTTAATTCATAGGCATGATGATGGACTTCTGGAAGTTGTTGGAGTTCATGGTTCCTTCCACTGTGCTCAGATTCAGGTGAAACTAGCAAATCCTGTTCGTCTAGGGCAGGCACATACAGTGAGGGTAAGTAGTATTTATGAACGTGTTTCCCTAAGTCTTTTTCAGTACACAGCATACAGCTTCAAGCACTCATCTGTATGGCCTAAGGTTTCAGTCAGCAGTTGAGCTGAATGTTTCTTTACTTAGTAAAAGCTGATATGCATGATTAACAACCTCTGCTACTGTGGTCAGTGTCATATGAGTACAACGAATTATGTGCTGTTTCTCTCCTGCAAGTTTCAAACTGTGCAACATCAGTACATTGTAGTTAAAAAAGGTATCTTCAGAGCTACATTGAACTGCTGTGATTGTGTCTTCTTCTGTTTAACACTAGCTGATCTTGAAGAGTTCAAAGATGCCAATGCAGGTGGATGGAGAGCCGTGGGCCCAGGGGCCATGCACTGTTACCATAACTCATAAGACACATGCACTGATGTTGTATCATTCAAGTGAACAAACAGACGACGACGCATCCAGCGTGTCTGAGCAGGAGCACGTGAGAGAACAGACAGATGAAGATGCATAAATTTTGTGGGATGCAACATAATACAGTGAAGAACTTCAACCCATTAAAAACACTGAGAATGCTTAATCTAGATTAAGGATTATGCTGTAAGGTTTATACTTGTGAATTAATTAGGGTTGAGTAGACCATGATTTCACATTCATGAACATTTTCACAGCTGAATTACCACAACTGTTTTGCCTTTTAGACTGGCAGTGGTACCCTGCCTCTCCAGCTGGAGAAGTTACTGTAATGGGAGGGAAGGGCCAGATGCTGCAATTCTTCCTTGCTGTAGAATCACATCTTCTGCACATAAGCAGTATTGCATGCAAAAGGTATATACCCTTGGAAAGGAGAACAACTGGGAGTTCAGCCTGCTTCCACCTCTTCTTGTTCCCAGGAACAGTTCCATAACAGAAAACCAGAATAAGTAGAATATGAGCTGTTTTTTTCTGAGGACAGCCTGCACCTGGCTGCCATCTCTTGGAAGCAGGATAAATTCCTTTTGGTGTACCTGTTTGTGCAGTACATATCTTATAGGTTTGACTGGGAAATTAGAGGATGTGGGGGCTCTTGGCAAGGCACTTTGCAAGTAAGATGTTTTTGGACCAAAGGTTTCTGAGAAGGGTATATTAGCAAATGACTGTGTTAGTGGCTTTGTAAGCCCAAGTACCCAAAACGCAGCTTGAAAATAGTTGTACCATGATTTGCACTGAATGATCCTCTGACTGACTGTGCTTCAGTTCAGTGAGAGATTAATTCTAATTTTTGTAAATAGCAATGCATTTTAGTTCTTAAGGAGGCTTGCTGAAGGAGAACTTGACAAAGGAGCTGTTTAATATATATATTGGATGGTTTTAAATAATGATGGCTGGCAAACTATCATTATTAAGGATTTTTAAGAGGCTTTTTAAAGGTCTTGCTTTGCAATTACCTGAAAACAATTGGTAGTAAGTCCATCTGTTAACTGTTTGAATCTGAGGAGGAGGGCTAGGTTTGCAGAAGTTAGAGGGTTCAGTTGTTCATGTGTATCATTGGGCTGGAGGAGGAATTAAACATTTGATTTCTGACTGGCCCTTAAGGACTCAGAGATTTCTGTCAACTCTGAGTCATCATTCCCCATGTGAATATAGGGCCATAGTAAGTGGTTTATACTCATCATACACCACTGCATGTACAGTCAGTTTGACATATCTGAAACTTCTCAGGTGAAAACACCCTCACAGTTAACAAAAGTGAAAACCTGCTTCCTGTTTTTTTTTTTTCCTCTGATAGGTATTTTAAACCTGCAGCAGATGAGAGCTATGAGTTAAGATCGGGGCCTGAACTTTCAAATGTTGCTGCTTTTGTCAAATTTCCTCCATCATTTTTCATTTTTCTTTATGCTGACTGTGAGAGATACCATTAGGTGAGGTAGGTTGTCTCTGGGTTTTGCAAGAAGAAACTGTTTTTCAACAATCTATAAAACAAAGTTTGCATTAACAGTAAGTGAACTATTTATATTTTAAAATAATTTATTAAAGTGTTGGTAAAGTTAGTATTTTTAAAATCTTTAATTGTAGTTCTATCTAGAGGACATTTTTAAATAGATAGTATTCATTCTAGGAAGTGTGCATGCTAGATCTGAAAATACTACTGATTATCTGCAAATGTGATCAGAATAGAATGAACTGTAAGGTGGACACCATTAGTAAATGTTTCATTCATCAGCCTCCCACATTTTATCTTAATTGCTTGATAGTATGTAAATACAGGGAAGTCTATGTAAAAAGTATTTAAAATATGCAAAAACATGCAATGTTAGATAAACCCGTTACCCTAACTTTTTTGTTTCGTTACAGAGTTTCAATCTGTAGCTTCAGAAGCCTTCTAGTGGAAAGTTTTTTTTTATTTGGTTAACTAACAGACATTAGCATCCTACAGATATTTAAGTTCTCTGTTGTGGTTCTCATGTAACTCATTTACAAACAAATGACTCTGGAAAAGCAGAGTATGTGCTCTGAAGGGCAGTATTTTCTCACAAGAAGTCGCACCCACTGGCTGCTTGATCTGAACTGTTCAGAGTGCAATTCAAAGAGCTCCCTGACATTGATCAGATGATTTTTCACATTATTCTATAGCTTAAGAATCTTCAGTTGTTCAAAAACTTCCCTCTTTGAACTCCCAACTTGTAGAAAAATGACTTGGAGGGCTTCGCTTTTCTTTTCCCCCCTCTTTGCCAGTAGTAAGCTGGTTTTCCACGTCTGTTCAAGTTCCAGTGATACTGTGCTGTGTTTGTGCACACTGGGTCCTCACACTTAGTGCACTTTGCCAGGAATCCAGTCCTGAACGTGAAATACTCTTTGGGAAATGGAAATCTCTATGAGTACCTTTGCAGAAAGCAAGGAGGATGAGAATTGAAAATAACATCTAAGTGTGTGTTTGTTGGCAGAGCCCCTGGTAAATTGTCTTGTCTGTATTGGACAGATCGTTCCGTTCTTGGGTGTGGGAGTGAAGTTTCTTTCACAAACTGACTGTTGGTGATTGCAGGAAGCAATAGGTAGCAAGTCTAGCTGTTACAGACATGGAAAGCTTCTTGTAAATCTGCATTTATCGTGTGGAGAATATGCTGTATGTGTCCGGTTTCCAACCAGGCATGTGGTCATTTTTCTATTGCAACTGCATATAGTTGTCATGTGCATGACAACAAAAGCTTTTTAAGTAGATGTTAGCACTAGAATCCATTGGGAAGTCTTGCTGCTTCCTACACTCCATCCTTTCATTTAAATATGTCCTCTTTTCCGCTGTGTTGCAAGTAGACTTGGTTATTTTGAGTTACTCTTATGGGACTGTTTAAATTTTGGTCCAACTTCTAAAAGTGAATATGAGCAATAGGCTCCCAGATTGTAATGCTGACATAAATTACTTTCTGTAGCCTGTAATAACAGCTGCAGTTGTTTAATGTTGATGTGTGCTGTGGCTTTAAAACTGCTACATGTTTTTGTTTTAATGTTGTTGGTACAGAAAGCACTGGTACAAATAGCTGCTGTACAGATAGCTCCCTGAAAGCACTGCAAACCTCAACATACTGCAGTACATCGTTTACCCAGAAGAGGGTATTCTGCAGCTGGGTCTCATGGCCTGCACAGGATTCTCCCTTGCCCTCTAACTGATTAATCTTGAGGAAAAATAACGACAAATAATGAGTAGTTTATTCTGGCAGTCTTCATACAGTGTAACCTTATGTAAAATGTAGAGAGTGAATACTAACAAAAATTGTCAAGCACTCAAAAGTGGTTGCTGAGAGTTGATTTTGAAGTTTGATGGCAGCACATGCTGGCATTACAGAAGCTTGGTCAGATTCTGCAGCATCCTTTGCTGTATGTTCCCAGTCCTGTGAAATGCAAACAGCAAACAGAAGGAGAGCCTTCCTGTGCATAGCTTCCTGCCTGGCTCCAACCTAGTTTGTTTGTGTGCACACTGAGAGGAGGGTGTATGTGTGCATTTCCAAATGCACAGAGCTTTTTGTCTTAGGCTTTGTTTGACTTCTTTATGCGTTTCTCCACTTCGAGCTTTCTCTGTGATGCTGTATGCTGGCTAACTTGTCAGCAAAGCACGTTGAATGGTTTCACACAGCAGCCCAGCTTGTTCAGTCACCTCGATCACTGATTTACTCAGATAATACCTGGAAAATATTAGAATAGGCACCTCAGGTGTAGCATTCCTAGCCCCCAGACTTGTTCTCACAGTGCAGTTTTTGCTCTCTGCTGCTGGGGACGAATATCCACATTCTCCACAGGTTCTCAGAACTAGGAGTTGAAGTTCTTGTTTCAGTTCCTTCTGCCTCTGCATTACATGCACTGATGCTCACAGCTTTTTTTTTTTTTTTGGGTGTATATTATTGTATCTAACTGGTTAAAGCAAACCAACTTAAAGCATTGTACCTTAGCTGTAAACAGTATGAATGTTGTAATACTTAGGAACAGTTTTTGGAAGAGCAGCACTGCAGCATAGCTAGTTAATCTGTGGCTAGGAGTAGGACATTTAGGAACCTTCACAAGTTCTAACTGAAATTCCTTTTTTGTTCTGTATCTCATACTTAGCAGTATTTGCAGTTTTCTTAAAAAAGAAGCAAGATTGTACTCACTTAGGAGTAGATTAGGATAACCTTAGGTTTAAAAACAGTAGTAGCGTCGCTGATCCTGTTGAATGTGAACCACTTACTTAAAAATGCTCTGATTTTTTGCTCTGAGACACTATAGCTGCATCTTGAAAGTGGGGAAGAAACAACGGAGGGCATTTAGTAATTGGATGTACTGGGAGAATTTACAGGTTCTGTATTGCAGCATTGTTTAGGCCACTGTTCTAAAGGCACGGTAGGATCAAAGAGTGCTTGAATACCCAGTGCAGGTTTTGGGCATCTCAGGGACAGACTTCAGCTGGAGTAAAGCCACATGCCTCCATTAAACCTAGTAATGTTACGCTGCCATGCTTTAGCTGAGGATCTGGCCTTTACTGCTTGAAAGTATGAATGTATTTAAAATTTTACTTCTCATTAATACTACCCTGTTTACTGTGCTGTAAACTCTTATTATTGTATATAATTGTTGCACTGCTTCATTTGCCACTTGTTTACAGGTTTCAGCATAAATCCTTTTCTCCTAGGGGTAAGTGGGAGCTCATGTTGTGAGTTTGTTGCATTCTGAGTCTTTGAAGTTTACATCCCCCAGAAGCCATTTTGTTACCTACCAACATTGTAATCCTTGAGTACCTCCAGCCATCTTTCTCTTTATAGGGTTTTTATAGTTAAACAGAATGGATTTTTATTTTTGTAGCTTGTAACTTCAACTGTATAGCAGTTATTCCTATTTAGTAATGAGTGGTCAGAATACTGTACAAACATGACTCTGAAAAGCTGTAACTGTAATAATAACTACTTGCAAGAAAATACCAGCATGTTAAAAGTTTAAAAAATTATTCTTTAGCTTGGAAATACTGTGATACTGTGACTTGGAATTTGTATTGGATGTGTGTGCATATTCTGAAATTGCTTTAAAGCAGGAAAGAAGAAAAAAAGAAACACCTGAGCTTAGCATGCAAATAATAGACCAAAAGTGGAAATTGTAAACAGTTTTATCAACCCGGAAAGACACTTAGGACTGGGTGGGTTTTATGCTTCTCTTACAGAGCACTGAAACAGGAATGGTCATGAAACGTTTGTTTCCTTATGGTGCAGTTTAAATGTCCAACCTCAACAAAAGCCATCTGCACCATTCTCTCTGCATTCCCAGAAACAGATCTCAGAGCAAAACTGAATGCTCGTTGCTGTAAACTGTGTGAGACCTTACAGCATAGCGCTGAACCTCCGATGCAGATTCTGAAGGCGAGTGGTTACGTGGCTCTTGACATGATAATATTCTTAAATGCCACTTCTTCTTCCTTTGGTGTTCAGGAGTGGGTAAGGAGTGGGACTGCAGCCCTCACTGCCAGCAGCTGGGCTGTCCCCAGTGTGATTCTGGAGCTTTCCATGCAGCTCTGCTTTGTTTGTGATTCTCACTGGCTTAATCCAGTGTTTCTGAAGCAGGTGATGCTGACACTGACCTGTGGGCTGGTGCCAGGTTCACTCCAGTCATACATAAGGGTAATGATACGTGTTATTTGCCTGGGTGAGGTTGTGCCTATAAAAAGCTGCACCTCAGTGCAGTCACGGCACGCTGTCAGGGCTGAACCCCGCCTTAACAGCTGTGAAACCGAAACCTTCGTCTGTAGTCAGTTGTACTGCAGCCTGTCAATGTGGCCGAGCTCCCCAAGGCTCTTTGGAGGAAGGCCAGCCCCCTGTTCCTCACAGAGCCTTGCAACTGCAGGCTTTCAAAGGACTGACTCTGCTGCTGAGTTTCCTGACGAGCCATTTTGTTGTCCTGTTGTTTGTACTGTATTTATCTGTGGTCTAAAGTGTGTGGATTAAAGTATTTAAACTCATTATTTTCCTGTTTCTCGCTACGCACGGAAGCAAAAGGTGAGTTCTGGGAGCTGCACGGGCCTGGTAGTGAAGATGGCCGGCGCTCAGGTGCATCAGCAGTTCTGGAGGGCACTGCGGCCGCTGCTCCTCAGCTGTGGGAGAGCTGCGTGCCTGCGCCAGGCCGAGCCAAGGGCCTTCACAGCCCGTCCCACCATCACTGCGCGCCTCAGGGTGTGTCCGTCACAGCTCTGGGAAGTAACGCGGCTCCTGGCATCGTGCCTTGTCCAGTGCTGCTGCTACGCAGTTGATTTTTTCATCAGAGGTATGACTAAAATTACGCACCGAGGGCGACGGAATTGCAGAGCCCTGAGCAAAAAGCTCGGCTGGCTTTAATTAGAAACATTTTCTCAATTGGTTCTTACAGTCAGCGTTTAAAAATGTTAGAAACGTGGGGTTTTACCCCCGGTTCTCTCCCCGCCCGCACTGCCTGTGAGGATCACCGCCCATTGCTGCTTCCCGCCTTAACTTTGGCTCCTGGATGCTGAAGGTCACCTGCATTGCTTTTAAACAACCCTGCCATTCGGTTCTCCATAGACATGGCAGTGCAGGGCCTGCCTCAGCCCGCACGGCTTTCCTTCTCTCCCCACTTTAGTGCACCTCACCCCATCACACAATAAGACAGCAGTCGTTTGAACATGACAGTAGTTTTATTTTTGCTTTCCGTGCTGCTTGCTTCAATTCTGAGCATGGAAGAAAACCTTTAAAGTCTGAGTTTGCAATTAATATTTCTTGAATTAACGAATCAGTTCACTGAGATCAGCACTGAAACTGAGATCAAAACTGAAACAATCAACAACATCTAAAAGATGACAGGCGTGACAATAAAACAGAGGGCATAAAATCGGTGTCTGCTGCCCTGAGAAGCACACCTAGCTAAAACTGCTACAGCACAGAGCAGCTCACGGACGTGCTGAAGCACATGGCTGATACCAGCACAATTGGCACATTTAGACATGCACAAGCATTTACTTTTCTAGTTGCAGTACTTTACTACTACTTTTCATTGAAGAAAAATTAATACAGAGTAAGGCATTCAGTGGTAAGGATCTCACCAGTTACTCTCATTTGTACATCAATGCACAAATCATTTAACACATTCATGGCTTTATTAAGACCAGGATTCATTTTCATTTCTAGGCTGATTAAGTCAGGTTCTTTAGAAAAGTGTAACTGAAATCCCTGTTTATATCTATACTTTATTTAAAACCATTGTAGCTTTGATAGCACTACTGGCTGAGTAAAACCACTCTAGTTTTCCTGAACCATTAGCTATCATGCTGTAACTAAGTCAATCCTGCACAACCTAGGCCATCCTATGAATTAATATTTTACTCTGTTACATCAGCCCCAATGTTATGATAAATCCAGAGATATCTGAAATACCACTTTTCAGAAGTGTGGTAACTCAGCTGTACATTTCTCTCTGTTCCAAACTAACAGACCTTCGTTCTACCATTCTGGTTCATTTCTGGCACCAAAACAAAACCAAGAACCCCCTATAGTACAGTGGCAGGCTTGTTTCAGTGCTTATGGTAAACCAGAACATGTCTTACATGATACATGCTGATTTCACATTTAAAGAATCTACCCTTGTCCATCGTGGCAGAGTAAGAGCTCTTCTATCCTTAGCTTGAGTGTCACTCCTTGCTATGGCTAAAGGAAGCCCAAAGCCTTAGAGGTTAATGTTGACACCCCTTTGAAACCCAAAGGGCAAGAAGATAACAGAAGAGCTGGACTTTCTCCACTGCACAAGCCCCTGGAGTACCTTTTTTCCCCTTAAAAAGAGGACAGGGTACTCCTGCAGCATCCCACTGGGTGAATCTGCAGCCCTACACTATGGCTAAGCAGCTCACTGGACAGGATTTCTCAGATGAAACTGCTTATGTCCCCACAGCTGGAAATGCAGGAAAAAGAAGTTCTGACTGCACTCTTGGTTCCTAAAAGGACCCATCCTCTTTCCTCACCTTTCAAAATGTTTCAGTGCAACTGTGCATTGGAAGGGTGGGACTACTGAAATACAACAACCATTCCAAAGACAGCAGTCACACTTTTAGATCCAGCATCAATTCCATATACCATTCTGGACCAAGGAATGGAAGTATCAGAATGATGCTATCCTTTGCAAAGTACTGTGAGCTTTCAAACCAAGTAACCAAAGACAACAAAGCTTAAGTTCCTATAAGTTGCCCTCTAGAACTCTTTCACTAACATGAAATGTAGTCAGAGGTTCTTTTGAGCATTCTAACAGTTCCTTTCAAACTGTCAGCAGTAGCTTTGTGTTTTATTTCTCAGCACATACTAAATCCCACTGGAGCCCTGGAATTCCATCACGAGAGCTTCCTTGTTCTTCATGGGGTACTCCAAGACATAGAGCTAGCATAGTAAGTCCAGAGTCATCATCAAGGTACAGGCTCAATAGCTAGGAGATCCAAATACCTCGATTGCCTACTGATTGTTTTAAAGTTGTAATTAAGAAAACCTGAGGTACAGATTCCTCTGCACGTGATGAGGACTTCTGGAAACATACCACAACCCAAAGAAGACCAGGAGAATTAAAGATCCATTCCAGAGGAGATGGAAATGTATTCCCTTTTGTGCTGATTACCTACATGCTTCAAAGAATGTACCTCCCTGGCAGCAGGCTTCACACAAAGAGGAGATATCATTCTCCATGCACTGTGCTCCTCAAATCAGAGTCCCTGAACTCTGTCCAGCACTCCCTGAACTCCTCAACACACAGCAAATACTCCAAAGAGCCTTCACTGTGAGGATGTGAAGCATATTCCGGGTCAGAACATGACACAGAATGCTTCAACTCACAGACTATTGTCACAGATCCACATTGCTACACGGGATATCTTCCTGAAGACTCTCTGTGATATATTCACTGTCATTTATTTCCTGGTGATTCTGATGCCATGTCTTATCCCTTGGCTCTGAAAGCTTCTGAGATCTATCATAACGATTTTTACAACTGAGTGTCACAAGACCTGAATTTACCTCTGTCAACAGTTCATTCTGTTCCACCTCAGTGGCAGTCACACACTGAGAGCACACACTGTAAATCCTGGCTGTAGACAACAGTCTGAACATACAGAAAAAGCGAATGAAAAATGGAGACCAACCTCAAAGCCTGAAACAATTTTTCAGGGAATCTCTCCTATTTCCTTCCCAAACAGTCGTATTGCTACCTGTGAAACACAGGCCTGAAAACTGGAGATCCTGTACAACGACTGCAGAATCTACAGCAGCTACTGAACAACTCATTTGTTAATGGGTTGTATCATAACTTCGCTTTTGGAAGGACAGTGTGGTCTTTGCAAATCCTTTCTCTGTGGTTTTTACTATCATTGTTTTACTCAGTCACTATCTAAAGGCTATAGCAGTGCAGGCCATAGGATCATCTGACATCCTAAACTACCTAAAGGAGTCATTAATTTTCATCCAAAGAAAAAAGAAACAAAACAGAAAAACACCAAAACCCACCCAAAAAAAATTAAAAAAAATCAACCCAGACTCTTTGACACTGCTTAGATTAAGACAAGCAAGTAAATATTTATGAATTCAACCTACGTTTTACAGCTACAAAGATGAGGTGCTGCAAGGAATGATTATCTGTATGTCAGTTCCCAGGCAAACTACATGAAGGTACCAGACCCTATGGTTTCATTTGGCAGAGAGAAAGAACAGTGCCACTGGAAAATAACCAAAAGGCAGGGTACACAGCTTCAGTAAACTGGGCTTTGAATTTATAGATCAAGTTAAGCTTTTCCTCAACAGTCAAGAAAAGCACAAACCCTCCGTCACAGTGGAGCAGCACACCGATCTTAGTAGCCTTTGTGTTGGGTAAGCACTTTTCAACATCATTATGCCAGGCTGAAATTTTGGAATTAAACCACTCAATACACCAAGAACTGCTGTTCCTACCCAGGCGGCTGTCCGGCCCATGCCGCTCCATGCTGCCATAGCAGATGCCAATGCCACAGAAGTTGTTCTGCTGCAGTTCCACTTCCCAGTAGTGGATGCCTCTCTTGAAGCACTGGAACCCCAGCACCTGAGGACAGTCAGTGAAACGCTGAGGGTGGTGGTTATAATTCAGTGGGATGTCTGAAACAGACATCTTGGTGTATCTCTCAGACAGAGCCACTTTGTTGTGAGCCGTGTTGAAATCCACAGTGACATTAGCAGCATCTACAAAGACATGAATCAACAGAAGGTAATAAAGATCAATGCACATCTGTTTATTCACTCCCATATAGGCAGCAGATTTCAACATCTCTATCTCTGCTCAGCATTCCTCCACAGTGCAGGCAGTTCTGTAATAGCTGCTGGGCTGACCTGCAGCTCTGTGTCTGCGTGTAAGCATCCTTCCTTCCTACGGCCCCACGGGTTTCCCTTACCACCCAAACATATGCCAGCAGCACAGGGGGACTGCTGATCTGGCAGTGAAAGGATATCACTGCCTCCGTGGGCTCACTTAGAGCCTGCATTTAATTCCAAAGAAAAATGCAGTGGGTTTCATTGCACTTCTAGACTTCCCCTAATGAAGTCAGCTGGGAGAAATCAAAAGATGTTACTGATAAAACTTTATTTACTCTCTGAAAAATACCAGGATGCTGGAGATCAGTTTGATTCATCTGGCAAAAGAATCACTTAAAATAAGTTAAACTTCCCACCTCCTTATGCTTCAAAACTTGTTACAACTATTTCATAACCTACTAAAGGCCACCCACTTAACCAAACCCTTCATAAGTCTTTTTGTCGGGTGACCACAAAAGTTACATGGCAATAGTGCCATGAGCACAGAAAGTTCATCTTTAAATAATGTGATGTATTGTGTCTTACACTGCAAAAGCTCCTGTCTGTGTTTTTTCAGGAAGCTGCTAATAAGTTCTTTCACTTTAGCAGCAGCTGCATTTGGTGCTCCCACGTTTGGTGCTCCCACGTTTGGTGCTCCCACGTTTGGTGCTGTGTTGACAGAAGAAAAGAGAATTTGTTCAGCTGGGAAGAAACTCCACATGCTTAACAGAACCAGAAAGGTTCAGGTTGGAGCAGATCTCCAGAGTTATCCAGTCTAGCTGTGTGCTGCAAGGAGGGCTCATTTCAGTATCAGCTCAGGTCGCTCACTGTCGACAAGCTTTATACTCTTTATAATATACCACCATTTGCAATCATCTGCTTTAAAAGCAGTCAGTGAAAATCAGAGTAAGTATCCTGAACGTCTGAACTTACCGAGTTTAACGGGATTCTTTTTGTCCTCTGGAAAAAAAAAAACAAAGTTAACTGTTAGTTTGCTTTCTGCCAAGTGTAATGCCATCATCATGGCTCTTGTGGAACTGCAGCAGTAGATGAAGCTGACAGCCTAGCACAGTGAAGCCACCCATACTGGAAAGCTACAAAAGAAACACAACCTACTATTAGCCTCCCATTTCAGAGGGTCATCAACCCGGAAGGAGCTTAATCTCTACTCTAAGCTGGAACACGTCAGGGGAAGTGGCAGCCTTAGAGCAGAAGCAATCTGCCCATCAAGATGTTGGAGACTGCCTCTAATCACTACTTACGGGTATCTGTCTCCTCCAGCAGAGTGGTTTTAGTTGGGTGAGGGATTTTCTCTTTGTGGATACGTGCTTTGAGGAGGAAAAAGAACAGAACATGATTAGCTCATGAGCAGAATTCATTTCATATAAGTAGATGGAAGAAGCAAGTAAGTTTACTTGTTTAGTACAAGTAAAAAAAGAAATATTCCAATGCATCGCAAGGCAGAAGAGCAGCGGGGTACTGCAGGAACCAGAGGGTGAGGAGGCAGGACTTCACTTCACCATCCACAATGACATTACTACAAGCACATCTGCACGCTGAAGCTGATGCACCACTGAATCTGTGCAGATTGCAGCTCACACAGTATCCATCACTAAATAGCACAAAACATCCTGCCCTTCCCATGCACAAGTGCTCATTATACATAATTGCTAAATCATCACCAGAGCAAAAAGCTCTGGGGCATGTGCTTGAACTCTTCTTTAATGGTAAAGCCTTGGTTAGGAGAGGATGATGTTCTTCAATACTTACAGTCTGCAGCAAGCTTTTTTCTAACAACAGGTTTGTTTGGAGAAGGCACTGAAGGTGGCTTCATTTTCCCAGCTGGTGGTTTTGCTGCAAGAGCAATGGTTCACATTATGGTCTGCATTGCCAAGAAGAGTAATGCATGAACAACTTTCTTTTTCAGGTGTGTGATTAGAACTTAGTGACACTTGGCAGAAGTGGAACAGCACAAAAGTTACCCGTGCCCCAATCCAGGAGATACTTCTGCTTAACTCAGTAAGTAAGGCTTTATTTTACAAAATGACACCATTAGTACCTTTACAATTGTTGAACCACACTCCTATCAATCTTAAAGCATTTTATTTCTCCCTCTTAAATCTATATCCTGACTGCATCCAACCCTACTACATAATAAAAATGTAAATTACTTTAAAAAAATATAAAGGACAGGCTGTGCCAGAGGGGCATAGTATCACAATACTCGTAACTTATCCAAGTACAGATAAAAGTAAGAGTCACCAGCACATTCTGTCCTCATATAGTTCAGCCCAGAGTACACGTTTTCGTTTGGAAGTTGGAGGACACAGGGTACACTGATGGGCTCTATTTGCTGCACTAGTTTTTATATTTGGATTGGAGGGGGAATCTCTCTCATTTGAACTCAAAGCTGAGGCACAAAATGCCAGTTCCCACAGTGATACAATACCATCCGTTCTTTTATCCGCAGGCACATTCACTGCAAGTTTGACAACGTCTTTAAGGTTAATGGCAGACTGATAAGCAGCATGTATCATGTTGTGGTCCATTTCAATTACTGGGACAAAAGCCTCTTTTATGGATGTTCGTTGCAGTGCTGCTGCTCTCTGAAATGAGAAACGGAAAAATCTCATGCAGACCATGTGAGAAATACAACCAGGTTACTTTAAATGGGTTGGGTTTTGTCCATTTATCTCAAATGCAAAAGAGCACAGCTGACAATCAGACAAAGCTCTGGCAAAATTTCAGCAGCAGCTCCGCAGCCCGTAAGCATTACTTCCTGATACCTGAAGCAATAAGAAAGCTGTGCCTCACAGCACGGAGATGTAACACCTCACAGAGATGAGTTCTCTCCCTTAGAGGCCTTCCTGCACACAGCACAAATAGTAGTGGCTGAAGTGGGGAGAGGTAGAATGGCAGACAGCAGTTTGTTCTGGCGTTCTTTCACTCGTGTCTGTGTACTTATCGGTACATCTTGTTACAGAAGGTTCTTGCATGTGACTGCATTATCATCTGACTAAAAGGATTTGGAAAGCAGAACTACCAGGGCAGTTTTTTGTGATTCTGCGTTCTAAAAACCTGAAGAATTAGATTTGTATCTAAAGGACACATTACCTTTAAAAAGAGAACATCATCACCTTCGGTCAGTGCCATCTCAATCTGGTCTCTCAGAGACTGAATTTCATTCTTCTTACTTCCCAGAATTTTATATATGTAATCAATCTTATTGCAAACTCTTTTTTCTTCTTCCATAACTACTTTTAGGGTCTGGTTTTCTTTTTCTTCAATTAAAGCTTTAATTTCCAAAAATTCGGCTCTCAGCAAATCTCGCTTTCTGGCAGCTGTCTCCTGGCGCAGACACAAACAGGCAGAAACTGGTTTCAAACCAACAGTTAGGAGAAAAGTGCTGCTACTACAGCTAGAAAAAAAAGTATTTGGGGAGCATGTAAACTCCAATTACTCGCAACTGGCAATAGAAAAGCTATGTATTTCTGTGTAGTTTGGAAAGAAAAGCCATTTACTCCTAAGAAATTAAGACAGTCCTGTGTCAAAACCTCTGTTCTGCGGGGCTGGGCCAGCCAGGCCATCACACAGTTAGAAAAGCTGGAAGCAGACTGCAGTCTGTCAGCAGCTCTGACAGTGCTGGCACAACTGCAGTTCTTTCTGCCTCAGATGTGTGCTTGGTGGCATCTCAGATTAACACAAAGTTAATCCTGATCCTCCAGGTGTTCCAGAGGAGCACAGAAGGGCTGCTCCCCCGGCGCCTTTAGAGCCTCCACCAGGTGGTTCAGAAGGGGTGGTACAAGGGAGAAGCTCCCAGCACAGCACTCGGCACACACACCAACCCCAGTCGTTGGGTGAGAGCAGGGCTGGGCTGTGCTAGTTGGTGGAAAGGAGCTCTCCCAGATTTCTGCTGTAGTGCAGCCATTGCTGCTCACTAACGCTTTAGCTTGGCTGCACAGATGCGTACTTTCTGGTGCAATGGGAACGGATGGGTTCATCCCAGCTACCGCTCAGGTAACTCCTGTGTGGGTGAGAACCACCCCTGTAAGGAGGCTGTGTTTGCTCCCATCTGCCACAGAGCCGCCTGGCTGTGCCAAAATGGCTCTTTTCTGATCCTTCTCAGTGAGGTTTTTCCCTGACAAGGCAATCTCAGTACAACTACTGCCACGGGAGTACAAACAGCCTTCAGGAGCCAACACACACCAAGCAAACAGCGTTGTCACTTACAACAGCTTGACTTTGGATTGTTTTCACAGAGTTCATTGCTTGCACAGATCTTTCACTCTGATTGTGCAGCTCTGCCAGCCTCTTCTTCAGTGCCGACTGCAAGAGAGGAGATCAGAGAGCAGTTTAGAGAAGGCGCTGCTGTGCTGTTGGTCAGATGATGGTTACTGGAGTAAGAATCACAGTTGAGAGCTCTAGATAACCCATGTAAGCTGTTAGTACTACTCATTTAAAGCCCATAAGCCTGCTCCTGATGCTCTCCTGCATGCACACAGTTTGTGGAGCCAGCACCCCCACAGCCACACCTTTTCCAAAAGCAAGATAGGTGTCCTTGAGCCATTCTCCTGATAAGGGAGAATGCTTTCATCATCAGAGCAACTCTCAGCGCTGAAAATAAACTCTGCTTTAGCTTTTCGCCTGGACTTTGGGCACTAGGTAAATACTGCTGCTCACCTCTCATTTTAACAGAGTATTTTATTTCTCAGATGTGATTGGATCACTTCTGAGAAATGCTGCTAAACAAAGTCAAAGAGGCTGTTTTCAGTAAAGCCCCGTATGCTGGCACTGAGCAGATAGGATTTCGACCGCCTACACTTCCCAGATGTGCTGCAGTCAACTGCTGGCTGATTTTCAGCTGTGCTGTGAGATGCACTGCTCAGCTTTCCTCCCCTGCTGCCCCACGGAGAACAGCTCCTGGCACATCTTACTCGTGTTACAGATCTCCCTAAGCTACTTCTATGATTCTTTGCTGTGTTAGAACACACCCTGTGCAGCGTGTGCCTGCAGTCTCTCAGGCCGCACAGCAGACCCCGTGCAGAGGGATGGGCGCTGTGCCGCAGGCCAAGCAGCGCTGGGGCCTCCAAGGCACAGAGCAGGGATTGCCCTCAGCACTGCTTTGTGCTCAGCACTGCCCTGTCCTGGGGGCAGGAGCACAGCCTTAGGGAGGAGGAGAACACACGCAATGGAGGCATACTCAGACAAGTGTGAGAGGGCAGGCGGCCATCTGCCAAACCACGCGCAGGGCTGCAGCCCAGGCGTGGCTCCCTGCACTCTGCCACCCGTGGCCCCGCACACAACAGGCAGTTCTGCCATCACCCAGGGAGCGTCTGCAGAGAGCTCTGCTCCAAGCGGCCCCCTTCTCACCTCCGCTTTGTCTTTGGCTTGCTGCAGCGGGTTGGTGTGGCACAGCTTGTGGTTCAGCAGGCAGAGCGAGCAGATGCAGCAGCTGTGCTGGCTGCAGAAGAACTCGAAGAGCTTGTTGTGCTGCGGGCACTTCCTCTGCTGCAGGTCCCGCACGGGCGGGCACAGCTGATGGTCGCGGAAGGCCGGGCTGTCGTGGTGGGGCCGCAGGTGCTCGGGGCAGAAGGAAGCCATGCAGGTGAGGCAGGTCTGCGTGGCGGCCGCCTGCAGGCAGCTGTCGCAGTAGATGGGGGCAGCCGCCTCCTGCTCTTCCTCCTCGCGCTCATCGTCCTCCTTCCCGTCCCCGGCCCCGCAGCCCTGCAGCTGCTCCACCACCCGGCACAGCACCGTGTTCTTGCGGAGCTGCGGGCGGCCCGGGAAGGTGGTGCGGCACTGCGGGCAGCTGAAGTCCCGCACCTGGTCGGCCCAGGTGAGCTCCAGGCAGGAGGCGCAGAAGTTGTGCCCGCAGGGCACCGTCACGGGGGAGCTGAAGATGCAGAGGCAGATGGAGCACGTCAGCTCCTCCTCCAGCGCCAACAGGTTCGGCTCCGACTGAGCTCTGGTCAACGCCGCCATTCTGCCGCTGCTGCCGCCTGGCCCCGAAGAAACGAAACTCGCGTTGCGGCTTTCCGGAGTATTGCGTGGCGTTTCCTCGCCTCGAAGGGGGCGCGGCGGCTCCGCCCCGGGCTGCGCCCAGCGGGAGCTGCGGGACGGGAACGGGAACGGGGGGAGCGGCGGGGGCAGCGATGTCCCGGGGAGGTGCGATCCGCGTCACGGCGGGCAGCGAAGTACCCGTTTGTTACTGTTACTGACCCTGCTGTGTGCGGGCAGAAACCACCCAACGTGTTTCCACTTCTGTCTTGTTTTGGTTTTTTTTGGTGCTTTGCTTTTTCCTCAAGCCCACAGCGTGAGTCAGGGGCAAAGCACGGGTTCATGGCTGAGCAAGGAGCTCAAAGGGCAGCGGCCGCAGCCCGGGCCGCCCGCTCTGCTCGGGGCTCGGGAGAAGCGGGTCGGACCCGCAGGCAGCGGCGCGGGGCGGTCCGGCACAGCGCAGCTTTCCTCGAACGGACCGCAGCTGAACTGCGCCGTGCGGCCGCTCGGGCGGTTGTTGCAGCCGGGTGCGCTGGCGTTGTTTTGTTCTGAGCAAAGGCAGCGCAGACATTTCAGCGCCGAAAGGGCAGAAGGGTTCGGCTACAGAAGTTTTCAGAGCCCGCTCGACTTAACGCGCTGGGACACCGCTTTGTCTGGGGTTCAGTTGTAGTGCACTGGCTGTAGGCACAGTTCTGTCTCCAACACCGTTTATCTTCCTCTGTAAATTACTGGAGCTTAAAATCCTTAAGCTTTTCTTGATGTTTTCAGGTGAACCCTATATAGAACTGTAAGGTCTGGGTGTTTGTGTCACGCTCTGCAGTAAAAGAAGACTCACGAATGTCAATATATATTTTTTCAATGGTGATTTTTAATTATCCTTACAGCAAGCTCTGTATAGCAGTGACACTGCTCTAGACAAAATAGGACATAGCAGCAGAGCTACCAACACAGCACAAGATCATATTTTGTATTTTCTATCAAACCATTCCAGTTTTGCAGCTCACAGAAGTAGAATATAAAAACTAGGAGTCTATTTAAAAAAATCTATATTAAATCTATAATAAACAAAGCATTCTTGTATTAACAGAAAACCATATCTTAAGAAAAAAGTGTTTATTTTAAAACCATTTACGAAAAACAACCACCAGTGTTCCTGCTGCCCTCAGAACTGGAAGGCAGCTTCTCATGAAACAAGTCCACCCAAATATTTACACGTGTTCACATCTCAGACTGCTCCGTTTTCAATGCCTGATCCGTTAATTGGAGGCTCAACAATTAATCTGGGCTCAATCAGCGAATCCCAACTTTCAGTTATCTGGAAGCAAAATGCAGACAATGTTAGCACGTACAAGGTGTGCAGACAGGTGCAATTTCTTCTGCATTACACTTTGTTTGGATGTAAACAGCAGCACCACAGAACAAAGGTCACGGATCAGTCCTCTAATTCAGTGATCTTCATCAGCCTTGACCTGCTGATGCGCAGGTAGGGAAAGCAGAACCTCACAGATAACTGAGCCAAAAAGTTACAAGCACTGGTGACTTTCTGAATCTAATTAATTGAAATAAAACGCAAGATTATCTCACGATAATTCACATTCTTGTTAGAAAGGATTTTTGCTTTAATGCACCATTATACCAGGACAGAAATGTGCAGTGTTGTAAAGCAGGGTCAGCAAAACCACGGGGCTGCCTTCAGAACAAGGCAGGCACGTACCTTTGTGTCCTGAGGAACAGCGTACTCGATCAGCTCAGCCCCATCTGCAGACTGATAAACCAGATCAAACTTCCCAGGCTCTTTAGCAACTTTTTAAAACAAAGCAAAAAAACAACTTAGTCAACTATAAACAAAAAGCAAAAGGTTTACATTTTTACCATAGTTACAAAGCGAGGCAAACACAGTTGGATGCAAGTTTTTTTTTAGTTTGTTTGTTAGGTAGGATGTGGTTTTTTGTTTAAACTATTACTCCAAGCAGCTGAAATAATTGAGGCTCCATTCCTTCAGGCAATCACCGCATTTTAAGAATGTCACTCTGTACTTATCCTTTATCACAGCACAGTAACAGCACCTCACCTTATCAGCCTGTGTGGGATGAGCTCTCCCAGCATCTTTTGAATTGCAAGCAATTCAAATGCAGCAATGTTTAGAACTCTAACAAAATCTGATAAGAATTGAATTCTACACACCAAAAGTAAGGTGGTTATCTAATAAACTGCGTGCTTGAGAACGTTCATCAAAATATGCTGCCTAAATTTGAGAAAATGCTCTGATGATGACTCATTCCCACCAGTATAACGGTCAGGTGCCACACACAGCCTTGCTGCCAGGTCACTGCATGGGCTCCTTCCACACCCGTGGAAGACTTTTTAAGGAAAGAATGGGGACAGAAGGAGGTTAAGAAAGAAGCTGAGGAGATTATATACACTCCCTAGTGCCTCACACTGGCTGCTCCCCAGTGATGCACAAAGCAACAAGCATTCAGTGTCCCAGGGTACGTACTTTGGCTTGCTGATGAGGAAAGGATCTCAAGCTCGATCTGTTTTTTATCAGCATTCCAACTGATTATTCTCCCCTCCTTCACAAGGGAACAAGAAAAGAATCAGATAGGATATACTTCAGCACTATTTGTTGTAACTATTGTTGTATTGTTGTAACTATTCCATGTTACAACCACTGTGATACTCGATTACAATTACAGGAAGTATGTGTTTGTTAATTTTTTCTCTCTCTGTATATATATATATATATATATATATAAATCTATATATATACAAAATCTGCAAGCTATTAAAATTAAGCAATCTGCAGTTTCTGGCATAGATAAACTCATGATCCTGTCATTGACCCTGCAGTAGTTTAAATCACGACCTTTCTAGAAACCAAGTTATTTCAAGTAGGTGCCGAATTACACCAGAATCAGGAATTTGTCTTGACTTTCAAGAGCAATGTACTCAAATACAGCTACAGTTTTCTCCTTGAAGGCCTACGTTTGTCATCTCTAAAACAATGATGATCATTAATACTCTAATACTCTTTGTTTTCTTTTTTAAGTAACTGCTGCACCTTTCACATTTTCAATTAGTTTCAGGTTTTAGAGTTTTGATTTTACTGCTGCACCAGGAATAGTCTGCAGAGTGACATGAGAGTTGGTATATAACTTCAAAATGTTGAAGTGCTACCCCACACAATAGTTTTTTTCAGTGAATTAAGGAGTGAGAAAAAATAATACCTTATATGATGAAACTTCAGGACTGTAGTTTTCATTTAGTTCCAAGCGCTGTTGAAAGAAACACAAATCAGTGACAGCTTCTCCAGATCCTCTCCCCAGATACAGCTCCTTCAGCAATGGGAAGCACCCAGGAACCAAGGCACCCAGCTCCCAGATCCCACACTGCCTATCACAGTCTGCCAGGACTCACTGTTCTGAAGGATTCTGGTTCAGGTCAGGCTGTGAAAAGAGATCATGGAGAAGGATCCAGTCTCCTCAGCAGCAATTATTTCATTTTTCTTTACTTCTTTCAAAAAAAATCATTTTATTTTGCAGTAAAGTGTAGCTATTTGTATGGTAAATTTTGTAATAATACCGTAGAAACACTATAGAGAGAAATAAGAACGTGGGGATGCTAACACCAAACCGTGGTGTTTTGTATCCTGTGGAAAAGTGTTAGGTTAGAAAGACAGCAAGAGAGGAGTGAATGCCTTCAGAGCTGCCTACAAAGATTTGGACAGTTGGGCATTCTGAACCACTCACTGAAGTTTAAAACAGATTTTTGACTAATGAACAAGTGAGATTAAAATAATTTATGGATTCCTAATTCTTGTACTTTCAAGGTAACAGTCCCAGATTCAATTCTAAAATACAAGCTTTTGGTTGGCAGGACTACATATGGTTCCCTGCCAAACTTACAGGGCCCAAATGAAACAACACTGACCTACTGACGTTCAGAAATTCCAAAGATCTTTACCTTAAAGGCAATTCTTTCTCCCACTTGTGGTGGGGCAGCTAGAAGTGGTAGAACGCTGTAGTCTCTCTTGGGGTTATCCACACCATTCTGAAAAACAAAAAGCTGCTGATAAATTCACCCTCTGCAAAGAACTAAGAATAATACAGCCTGGCCACACGTGTGCTAAGTTATAACCAACTCCACAGAGATTTCTGAGTTTCCCAGGGAAGCACTCAGTGTAACCAAGTGTGTGAATGTCACCTGGGGGGGAGGAAGAGTTTTGAAAGGTGTAGGCTAAAGAATTCAGAGCAGTGCTCAGTGAGGGGAGGTCGTGCCTTGGGGTGGGCATCTTTTGGCATGGAGGTGTGCTTTGGTATTATAACAAGTACATAATGAGCAAAGTTCACCCGAAGTTCACAGCATTTTGTCTAAAAATGACAGACTGGCAGCCCAGGGTAGCACATATACAGCTTAGTACCACCAAGTTCCCACCCCAGCATTGCAATTAGAGTCAGTAACATCAGTTCTCCAGATGTTGCCAACACCACTACTATGGTTGCCCAGGGAGCTGCTGTGGAACAGAACCTGGCTGTAGTTTCTGCTCCTCTCCACCCACAGTGCCATCTGCTGGCATATCAGCATATCAGCTGCACTCTGCTTTGCACCCCCCTGATCAATGCTGTGCCTTCATTTCCAAGTTGCCCTTAGTAATTATTCCATCAATACAATCACTTAAGTATTGTTTCATAAACACTTCTGCAGGATATATTCTGCAAACATCAGATTTATTGTGCAGATCTATCAGCCTTTACCCTACTTACCTTTTTCAGCTTTTCTGAATTACTCTCGTGCTGTACTTTATTTGTACAGCTAAAGCTGTGATAGAGAGCTGGTCAATGACTCCATAAGTCACTCACCTGGACAGGAACAGAAGTGTTTGTCACAGCTTCGTGTAACTGCCTCTGTTTCTGGCCTTCACTGCTGTAGCTATAGAAGAAGCCAGGGCTTTCTCCTCTGCCCCGGCCCCTCACCATGCCCCGGAACCCCCGGCCTCTCGGTCCTCTCCAGAAGTTCCCCTCTCCTGCTGCACGCCCTCTCCCGCGCCCCGGCCCAGCAGTCGGCCCTTGGATTCCCGCTGGTGACTGTTTGGAACCATTTGTTGCTATGGAATTATTCAGTCCAGCATTGGCTGCAGGTTTTTTAATGATGAGTGTTTCCGAATCAGAACTGTCAGACTCGGAGGAGGAGCTCCTGGCTTTGGGAGCACCAGTGGGCCCAGTCTGTGCTGCTGCTGTGCTGTTGGGCAGCGCCTGCTTTGCAGTACTGCCTCGTGCTGCTGCTGCTCTTTCATCCTCAGAGCTTGAGTCAGAATCTGAACTGGAGGACTGCGATTTCTTAGCGTTTTTACTAACTGCAGCCTTACTGCAATGTTCAGCATTAGACATTTGATTACGAGCAACAGCAGTGTGCGCTTTGTCTCTGGGAAACGCTGTTGCTGCAGGTCTGTGGGAAGATTTACTGTTCTTTACATTTAATTCACTGCTGTCACTGTCGGACGACGTGCTGGAGGACTCCGACGTCCCCACCCTCTGCTTCCGGGCCTCTGGTGTCAGGTTTTTGGAGGTGCTCTTACCAGCCATCACAGTAGCACCGCCATCCGCCCGCCCCTGGGCCGCCTTTGCTGCCAGGAGCTCTGCTCGCTGCCCGTCCTTCGCTCTGGCTGCCGGCCGCTCCTCCCTCTGTGCCTTCTGGAGCTTTGGGGGTCTGTCAGCACCGCCCTTCTTCCCTTCGGAAGATCTGGGAACCATCCCACTGCTTTCTTCCCTTCTCTTTCTCTTCTTGGATTTTTTCCGAGTGTCGGAAACATCCCCAGCAGTGTCCTCTCTGCCAGAGGAACACTCCGGGTTACGTTTACTCTTTTTCTTTTCCTTTTGATGCCCTTCTTCTCCGCTCCTGGACATCCCTTGCGCCTTCTGCCTTCGCCTGTGCCTTTTTCTATCGTCTTTCGGTGCGTAGAAGTCATCGTCCGCCTCTTCACACCCCTCCGCCGCGATCTCCTCCAGCGTGACTCTGCACAGACCCAAACAAACGGCGCTCAGCACCGCCCCCATTCACCCACTCACCCCCCTCCACCCCCCATCCCGCCGTACCGCAGCGCATCGTTGTCCCGCACGAGGCGGGCGCTTTCGGTGGGCGGCAGCAGCGCTCCGTCCAAGAAGAGGCTGAGTCGGGCCCGGCGGCTGAAGCCGAAGCGGTGGCGGATGATGCTGAGCAGGTCGGTGACCAGGCGCGCCTGGCCGGGCTCCAACAGCAGCCAGCACAGCGCGCAGCCCGGGCTGCCCGGCGGCGGGAAATCGAACTGCAGCCGCAGCCGCACCGGGGCGCCGCCGGCAGCCGCCATCTTGGGGGCAGGGGGAGGGGAGGGGAGGGGCGGGGGGACGGCGCGCCGCGTGGGACAAAAAGGGCGGGCGGGTGGGAAAGGCGGAGTTGTAGAAGAGCTGCGTGCAGGATGGGTGCGCTGCGTGCTGCCGTGGGGCTGGCGCTGTTCGCGGCGCTGGCTGCAGGTACGGGTGGGGGGCGGTTCGGTTCGGTGCTGTGTTCCGGGCAGCCCTTGGGGTCCGCCGGCACGGCGCTTCTCGTGGCTCCCCGGGAGGGCAGGGGCTGAGCGGGGCGATCCTCGTGGCCCCAGCGCGGCGGTGCGGGGCCGTGCCGCAGCACAGTGCTGCCCGCCCCCCCCCCCCCCCCCCCCCCCCCCCCCCCCCCCCCCC